>JAUJYS010000271.1:0-26124 GCA_033995665.1 Melogona broelemanni | reverse complement strand
TCTTACGTTTGAAGATATGCAGAAATAATGTTCAGACTGGGTTTGACGTGTAGCACAGTGATGTTATGGCTGCACATACGAAACAATCCTTTTTCAATGAAACTGGAATTGATGATTCGTTTCATTCGATAGGACAACCGCAGAACTTAGTTCCAACACGTACACGTATAACGGTGACCTGTTTCTGGGTCATTGTGTGAAATCCGCAAAAAAAAAGACTGGTACATTCTATTTTAACGGGTTTTAAAAAAAAATGCTTTTTAAAACCTTTTATGCATTATTTAGCTTGACATGAAACTTGATCGTCTGTTTCTTTGTTCCTACATACATGTATTTGAGGTTTATTTAACCTAATTTAACACGTCTTAGAGAGTTGAAATTTTGTGCGCCTCTTATTCACATCATCCATTTAAATCTATCGATTGTTAACGGATTGACCTTTCAATGATTCGTTATAAGAGAGCTCAACGATCGTTAAATTAAATTTAAAAAAAATAATAATTAGTGATATTAAAGTGCGGCCGTCTTGTCCAGTCGGTAATGCTTCCGACTGCGGTACGGACGGTCCCGGGTGCGATTCCCGGCAGAGGCTCTAGTTTATTCGATTCTGGGGTACTGGTGTCACCCCTGAGTTTCCATTAGGGAGTCCAGAACGAGGGGTAGTAATCCTATAGTGATTAGTACTACAGTGACTTAAAAAAAAATTGAAGTAATTAAATAGGATACTATAGAAGTATGCTATTTAATTATTTCATTTTTTTGACTGGCTATTCCAGCTGCCAATTCAATTACTTCATCATTCAATTACTTCATTCATCTAAATCAGTTAAATAGCATACACCTTAGTAAAATGGTTAAAGGTGTCAGCATCTCAAAAAGAAAATTCATTCTTAGGTAGATGTACCAATAGAAGGTAGTATCCGAAAAACGAAGCTACTAAGTCCATGAGACTGAGCTGGGGCACAAACACGCTAAATACACACCCCAATTTTCTTTAAATTTTTCCCACTCTTTGTCCGAGCACGACGTTTCCGGTTCCGGGTCTTCTTCGTCCGCGGTGGCAGCAGTGGCGAGAAGGATCATGATGAGGAGCCGACGCATTCTGTGCCTAGAACAGCCGAATTGTTTGGGAAACACTGCACTACAGGATTACTGCACCCTCGTGTCTCTATGGAGATATGTGAGGGAAAGGAAAGGGAAGAGGGATGGCAGCTGGAATACCCAGGCTGCAGGATCCATTATTTGGCCAACCAATAAGGCATGTCCAAAAGTGTTTTCCTTCTTGTTCCTCTGGAGGAGAATGTTCTTTATTTGTCATCGATGAAAATATGTCTGCGTTGTCGCAAAGTTTTCCTGAGGCGTAAACCAAGGTAATTATCCCAAAGAAGGGAACACTTTGACTCATGAATTAATAGTCAATACATTTTCGCACCCTTCAGGGTTTAAGATTACGTTAACGTTAAACAACATAAAATGCGAATTAAAAAGTACAATATATTATAATTAAAGGTACGACTCGATAGAACTCAGTAGTCCAAGGATCGACCTGTGAAGTGACGGCCACTTGTTCAATTCCCGGCGCGGTCTTTCTAAGTTTATTCGGTCCCCAGGGTGTGTACCACCAAGTATAGATTAATGTGTGCTACTTTGAAATTGTTCTGCGTTTTTATTTCAACCGTTTCTGCTGTCATATAATATTTGCAGTTGATTTGTAGAAATGGAAGGCACACATGGTGCAAACCACATTGTGATTATTGGATTTGCAGGTAATATTAAGTTGTCAAATGCATTTATCATGCTCGTTGTATCAAACATGTAATCCGTATGATGATGAAATGAATAATTAATGATATTCGTTTTAGAATAGCATTAGCCATTCATCTATTAACAATTGATTTCGTTTTTATCCGCCTATGCTCTTCCAATTTTTTTTTCATCACCCCCGTAGCTCGTGATTTTTATTGTCTTTTATATGTGTCAGTGTCGCTATCCTCGGGTTCTGAGTAGGATGCAATGACCTATTGTCTTTCACAAGCAGGTGAGGTTAAACATAATTAAGACTGGGTAGCTAATTTCGAAAAAATGTTTTCTTGAATTCTGGAAATACATTGTACACAAGCAGGCAAATAAATAAATAATATAAAAAATAGGTAAATATACAAATAACCCAGTATACAAATAAAAAATTGACTCGAGAGAAGTTCAAATAAGGTGTTTTGAAAAAATTGAATATGGTTTTCACGTTGATTCCTAATATTACATTGATCCAACTGATAAAAAAATACTTAAATTATTTTATTTGAACTCTCTGGCTTGATATAAAAGATAATTATGCCTCCATTTTTAATAATCATGTTCCAAGCACTATGTTCTATGAATTGAATTATTTCATTTTATTCCGCGTGAACGTATGAATAGTCATTTTATATTCATAAAGTGTGCATGATACATACGACCTCATTGGGATACCATATTGCGTCATCATATATGACGCAATAAAAGTAAAAGCCTATGTAATCATTTGAGCGTCTTCGAAACCATTGAATTATGCACTTAAGCACCTTGTATTCTATGTTTTGAAGATGTTTAAATATTTAGGTTTCACTCATCACGCTTGTTGTATTATTCACATGAATAAAATTAATTGATCATCTCTATGTGACTGTTGCAGTTGGCAGTTTTTCTTGGAAAATTCAATGTTCTTATTTTTTGCTGTATAAAGTTATGTACGCTATGTTGGCGTTAGAAAATTCTAGAATAGTTTTTCAAATTGAACATCTGGTAGAGAACAAAATCCCATTAAAACGTGGAAGACAAATAGCACCAGCGTACGTGTTTTGTCTGGCATAAGTACGGAATTTTTGTCTGTTTTGTGGGTTATTGTCGGAAACATTTACTCGTTTAAACAGAGCACGATATTTGTTTATGTTTCGACGTGGCGAGGCGGGCGGGTTGCTTTTTTTTAGTGTGAGGAAATTTTAACAAAATAAAAAAATGAATAGCCCCTATGGGATTTCAGCCTTTGTGTAAATGCAGTCTGTGGTTCCTACTAGTTCGGCAGAACTCACATAACTTACAATAATGAAAATAAAACATTTGTTTTTATTTTACTTACAAAAACTTTAAATGGAACATTAAGATGTCTGCAGCAATTGTTTTTGGCCGTTGCCATAGATGACCGATTTTAATATCTCTATTACCATCTTTTGCCTTTGTCATACTTGTCATTCACTTGGCCTGGATGATCACTTGGCATTGTACTTCTAGTGAAAATGTACCACTTAAAAAAGTGCTGATAAAATGCATAGTAAATTTTAGTTGGAGCTAATATCGCGACTCTCCAATGATCTACGCTCGACCTACCTGCAAAAAGTGAAATACCTTTAAAGTAATATTTATTTATTTTGTTGACAATTTGCAGCAAAAAAAAATTCACATCATTAAAACAAAAAGAAAATAAATAATTCAAGGGAACAAATTGGAACGAACCGTCGTGAAATGATATCTATCCGTACATCTCTTTATATATGTAGCCAGCGCCATCTATTGCTCAAAAGGTGCAACTGTAATTTCGCTCATGTTTGATATCTTGACCGCGAACGACATTCTAGTTGTCTATCACGTGCAATAGATGGAGCTGGCTACAGTAATATAGAGATGTAAGGATAGATATAATTGTTTGACTATTTGACCAGAGTTTTCCACGTGGAAGACACGGGCATAGCTCTTAAAAATATTCGTGTTTTCTACAATATTATGTTTCTTTGATTGGTGCTGCCATCTAAGAGCATTTTCGTGCAACGCGATCGTTGGAACGTGAACTGTAACCAAACCGGATATCCGAGTTTCGTTGTTTGAGTCTTTGTTGAAATTTGTTTTTCGGGAACGGTCAGTCGGCAAGTGATCAAACTGTCAAGATCGACAAGTTTTAAATCAAGATTAGGCTTCAAATTTATATCCAAACGGCGGAGGATTGTTCTCCGAAGCTATGGAGGTCCTATATCTGGGTAAGAAAGCGTCAAAGGACCTTGTGACCCCGCACAAAATCACACTGATGGCCCTTGTGAGGGCGGTTTGTGCCAGTCGCAATGGCCTACTAAAGGACCCCGAAGATCCCCATGTACCGCGATTCGATGCCAGCAAACAGAAGCGCGAGTTCGCTATCGCAACCCTAGAGCTGATTCAGGTCAGTTGAGTAAAAATGTGAGCATTATTAGACATAATTAGTATTGGCATGTATTGATACCGACTAGCGACGCTCTTCTTTTCTGACAGTGCTCTTTTCTTTATAATTTCGAAGGGCCCTGACTTGACTGTTTGGCAGTTTCTTTCAATAGCCAGGGATGTCTTGAGTATGTCGCTCTACAATGATTTTATGGAGAGGTTGGTATGCATTTAAGAAAGAAAACTTCTCTATTTTCGTCAACCATTTTTAGGATCTCCCGATGAACAAAAATCAGCAATCGTAAACTTAAAACGTTAGCCAATTTCCCAATCACTTATTGACTTATGGGAGATTTTCCTATTTTTTTCCACACTCGTAACAGGTTGACAGAAGTGTGTAATGGAGGAATTTGTGGATTGATGGATTTCATCCAGTCTTTGGACGTCGTGTTGGTCGATCCGAACAATATAGTAGCTGCCGTACACAAGTCCAGTGTCATTGGTTAGTCGTGATTTACGGTGATTACATGTGGTTGATTTGCAGATCGATTTTAATGGAGATAATTGAAAAAATGGGAACAGTTTCACGAATATTTATGCTCTCAATATTCTATCGCCCAGGTCTGTTCATTCGTCGCATGATCCTGGCCTTCGACAAGCTCTCATTCGGCCAAATGACCAAGCTGTACCACGACTACTGCGAGTACTGCTCGACAGCGCTGACCGACACGAGTTCACTGATGATGTACAGCCGGGACACTGGCCGCGATCAGTCGATGACGTCGCCGGGTCGGGCGCCCACCTCCAGACGACAGGCCGAGCTGTACGTCGCTCGCCAGGTGGCGCTCATGCAGACGAATGAGAGGTTTGCGTTGCCGCCGCCCGAGTTGCAGCAACGGTTACGTCAGTTGGTTGGCTCAAACCCCAACATGGCTGAAGCAGTAAGTTTCGATACCTATTTTATTTATTTTTGGATTTAATAGGACATTATAGTTTATCAAAATTTAGACATTCTATCGCATTTAGTGTGTAGAAAATGAATCAATTCCTGAAATATTAATTGCAGGAGTACTGACAAATCTGCCATTTCATTTACGATGGACGATTTCAATTACGGTGGAATTTCCCAACACAAAAAAAAAAATTCTGCCTTGAATTTCAGCACTTTTTGACCTTGATGAATTGCCTTCGATCGCAAGAATACTGCGGAGCCGTCCATGCTCTCCACATGGCCTTCGACTGCCATCTGGCGGAAAACGCCGACCCTAAAAACGAGGAGACGCCTCGAAGTTATCGGTTCGCTGCTCTTAACTTGAGCTCGCTTTTGAGCCGCTTCGGATTCCGGTAAATTGGGGAACTGTGCGCAATATCAATGTACCAAAATGACCTCATTTTAACTTTAGGATAGTATGTTGAATCTTATGTATCTGAATTTCGCATTTGCGTGACTGAAAAAAAATGTTTTGAGAAAATAATAACGGAAGTGAGTCGATAATGAGACATCATATCTCTGCTACGACAATCCCTAAAATTAATTTATTAGAAGTAACTTAATTTGTTTTTGTCTTACTCGCGTTTCTAGCGATGAAGCGATATTGGCATTACGTGAAGCAATGAGGATTGCTCGAGTTGCCAATGATAACGTCTGCCTGCAGCACGCTTTGGTAATTTTTTATCTACTGATTCCTTTTTAATATTACATATTTATAATACCAATATAAACCGTGTATTTTAATTCTCAACCTTTTTTATGCTGTAGGGTTGGCTTTATCGGTTGGAGCAAGAACGCAAAAATATTTTGGTGGACCGTTCCATAACTAAAACGCGCGAGTTGTCCCTTCCCTATCTGACATCCTTGGGATTGCTAACCTACTGTCAAATGGAGGCAGTCACAATCGCCAAACCAGCAAAGTAAGAAATGCACATTTTTTTTCTGAAAGTTAATGTCTAAAATGTCATAATTCTTGTCAACGATATAATCTAAATTTTGCAATTGCGGTACTGCGGAACATTTTTTCTATAGGGTGTTCGAATTCATCCGGAAAAATGATATCCTCAATTGTCAGCATTCCATATTGGAACTCATGACACAGAGTTACGGTCTAAAGGCCAGTCTTTGGAAGCAATACGGAAAACAGTAATTACCTTTTTATCAATGTTTATGATATTCATTTAATTGTTTCTGGTCCATTATTTCATTATGTTAATTTTCTGAATTTTTTTACGATGAATTTTACCTTGTTTTAGGCAAATGATGCTGCTGACTTCTCAGATGCTTCTGTACCTGAACACATCCGAGCCAGCCTGCCGGGGCTTCTATCACAGTGGAGAATCTCTGTGCAGCGTTCTGTGTCACGTGGCCACCTCTTTCCAGAACGAGGTAGAAAAATTATCATTCATTATTACATTTGATTGAGGTTTTGTTAAGAGGTATCGAGTACTGAAAGAAAATTTTCCCAGACAGTAATAAATAAATAAATAAGTTTGTGTCGTATTCCTGATCATTGATAGTTTGCTTTTCCCTGTAAGAATTTTTATTTTATTTTTGTGTTTACAGGGAAAATACGATCGTGCCGAGGAGGTGATCTCCCTAGCCAGGACGGAATTTCCCAGCCACTCGCAGCACTCGCATATTTGGATGGTGTGCGAGCAACTATTACACTTTGAGCGCGCTTTGTGGCAAGGCCAGTGGGACAAAGCTGGCGAGGCGCAGACCGGTTTGGCGGGCCTGGACCTGAACGAGAGTAAAATTAGGTAATGTAGTAGCCTTGTCTTAATTCCGGTCAGCTGGTATTGAAACCATCTGAGTGGCCGTCCACTTCTCTGAGTATCTTGTACAACTTCCTGTTCATTCGAAATCTTTTGATTAACTTGTTTTCACAAAATTTTATTAAAATCATAGCTCATTTTTAAAAAAATGAATACGGAAATTTTGTTGAATGCCCCCTAACATTTTATTTATTTACGACATACTTGCAGGAAAGCCCAGTTGCTACTATACAAACAGGAACTATCAGCTGCCAGCCAGTTCCTCAACGACGCCCTCGTTGAATCGTGCACCTGGGACACCGAAAGTCAGATTCGGTAAGAGCTTGACTTACTGTGCTTGAGATTGATCATGGGGATTTAAGCCACAGAGCTTGACCTTAGAACCTAAGTGTTTGACATTAATTATTTTAATTTTTTCGCTACCAGAATACTTATCCTGCTCGGTCAGTGTTATTGCCACGCGGATCAGGCCAGTATGGCGGTGTTGCATCTGAACAAGGCGCTGACGCTGGCGCAACGCTATCACCTCAAGTACTGGCAGGCGATCGCCATCATGCATCTAGCCCATGTCCAGGTACTACTTGAATGTGACGGAAATTTCTGTATAATTAAATATTCGATTGTGTCCGTGACAGAAGCGAACTCTAAAATTCGTCACCTATAACACGGGAACAGTTTGATGTGTTACAGGTACTCATGGTGTAGGAATTTCATAAGGCTCTTGCATTTTTTTTTCGTTAGTTCCTGTTGGGTCACCCGAATCTCGCCCTAGAGTTAATCGACAGCACCCGGCTGAGCGTGTACGTGCACTGCACGGTGTTGGATCGTGGTCGGATTCAGTATCTTCATGCCAGCTGTCTGCTTAATCGATTGGATGAAGGAGCAGCCAACAGCAATAAGCAAAATGGTGACACTTTGTTAAATGCGATTGGGCTTGCTTTATTACGGCTATCCATGCTATATTTATTTCAACTATATAGATATTATAATTAGAACAGGGAAATTAAATAAATAATCACTGCTTATTTTTTCAATTGGACATGAAATTTTGTGCTCGACTTCAAATGCAAAATATTGACAGTATATTTACGAGTCGGGCTGCTAGAATTAACGAATTTCCTTTCCATATTCAAGTGTTGAGTGACGCAGCAGCAGGAATGGAGAAGGCTGCCGAAGATTTTGTAAAAGTGGAGGCCTTTTATCATGCCAAAGATGTTTTTCATTCCCTGGTAAGTTTCTCCAAAATATTATCTGATTTCTTCGATTAAATGGCGGATCCAAGGTAGCACAGGTTTATTCGAAATTTGTAATAAAATGAATAATTTATATTTGTCAAAAATAACTTACGAATAATCCCTGGATTCGCCATTTCAACAATTTAGTTCCATATATCTAAAATTGTTCTCAATTTCGCTTGATTCAGGCTTGTCTGTACCATCGAATCGGTCAGATTGAGAACAGGAATAGAGCATCTCTACAATTTAGACAGTTGGACGAACACTGTGGACCGACCACGTTGTCGATAAATAATATTTTGTAAAATAATAATGCGCGACAGTTGCACCTGTAATTAAATCCATTAAAAAAATGATTAACTATTGTTGGATTAATGTCTAGAATGATGTGTATTTCTGCGAAACGATTTTCGAGCATAACCGCCTAAAATAATTTTCAATTAAAATTCCTTTCAAATAACTGTGGAGTGGCATTCCAATTGGAGAAATGATGTCCGTGAATCCAACTCTGATACGAATAATAACTCATATAATTTTTATTATCAAAGAAAAGCGTACAAAATATATGCGTTATAATAGCGTATTGATTCTTTCGAACGTATACAATCACAAATTTTGCTAGCATAAACTCAAAATTTAAGGAGGGGAACAATGTAAAAAGGTCACAATCGCAATTTTCTGCTCCCTTTGGCAGTGACTTAGAACAAGAAAACGAATATAATTTTTTGGGAAGAAAACGGATAATGCCAACGGACAAACAAATAAAGCAAAATTATAAAATAAAATAATAGTAACGGTTGTATCGAAATATCACATATTGCCCACAATGACGCATGGCATGCGGCGTTTCTCAAAAAACTAATATAAATTAGGAACATTTTTTTCTTTGAATTCGAGACTAATTCGAAACGGTCGATTTCACAATTATTCTTCACCAAACCCATGAGGAACAGTGAACCATACCAGAAAGAAAGAGGCAACAAAAGGTTACGAGATAATAAACTATAAATCACAGATCGCATGGCAAAACTTCTGGATCCAAACAAGAAAAAAAAACTGACCAAATACTGATAAAAAAAGAATGACCTTGTTTTTTCGCCGGGAAGGAAAAAAAGAGCAACCACCGCTCAAGCCAAGCAGGCCACAATGCCTTCAAACTTCCCCTCCATCGCCACATCGATTAACTTCTGGTTCTGACTATTCCTAGCGTTAGTCACCGCCAAATACCGCGGCCTATCCTTCTTTTTAAGCGCCCTCAGATCTCCCACCACCCCCACCTTACCCGCCCGCGTCTCACCAAACAGACGATCCACCAGCTCCAACAGCGACACCACCTGAATGCACCCGGCCACCTTGGCCATCGTGAGCGGCGTGCTCTTCGTCTTGGGATAGATCGCATCGTAGACAGCCCCATTCCTCAACAGCGCCAGGGCCACCAACGGGTGTCCGAATTTAGCCGCGTAGTGGAGCGGCGGAGCGCAGCTCTCGTTGGTCGCGTTTGGATTAGCGCCGTAGTTCAGCAGGAGAACCACCAGCTCTACCCACCCCTTCCAGGCCGGATAGTGGAGCGGAGTCTTGTAGTGGGCGCTGTGACAGACCGCCACCGTACGATCCGTGTCCAGACAACGTCTCACCACCGTCAGGTTGTTCTTCACCACCGCCTTGTAGAAGATGTCGATGACGGACATGAGGCAGCCCACCGGTAGACAGTCGTTGGTCCGGCCGAACCACAGCACCGACACGCCTGTGATGTTGGTGGCGTCGTAGTAGGCCCCGCCAGCCAGCAGTAACTTGATCAGGCTCATGTTGCACAATCCGGCGGCAACATGCAGGACAGTATTGCCGAACTCGTCGCCGCGGTTCGGATCGGCTCCACGGAGAAGAAGCAGCTCCACCAGGGCCGGTCCTTCCGGATGCCCGGTGATGCACATCTCCACCGCCTCGTGCAGGGGCGTCTGCGTTCCGATATTGACCGGGGCGCCGCCCTCCTCGATCAGGCAGGCTGCCAGACCCAGCTGCCCCTCGATGACGGCAGCGTGTAGAGCGGTATGGTTCAGGCAGTCCCAGATGTGAACGTTGGCGCCGTGGGCCAACAGGAACCTGGCCACCTCTAGTCGATTGACCGGCTCTCCGATCTTTTGACTGCGGATCGCCCAACTCAAATGCGATCCGGCAGTTCGGTGCAAGGCGGTGCTGCCGGCACGGTCCCGCAGGTTGACGTCCACTCCGCGCTTGACCAGTAGCCGGGCGATGGGCAGGTGGCCGTAGGTGGCCGCGTAGTGCAGCGGGGTGGATTCGATTAAGTCGCGGGAATCGGCACGGAGCGAATTGGACAGCAGGACCTTGACGCCCTGGATAGTGAAACCACTAGCGGCGGCCAGATGTAAACACCCCACCCCTTTCCTGGTGATCGCCTGGATGTCGGAACCGGCCGCAATCAGGATCTTGAAGACGCCGTGATGACGATAGAAGATGGACAAGTGTAGCGGGGTCTCTTTGTCCTTGGTCTCCGCTCGGATATCGGCGCCGCCGGCTAGCAGGGCCTCCGCGATGTCGACGTAACCGAGCATGCTGGCTTGGTGTAAGGCCGTGAATCCCTCTCTTTGTGTACGGGCCTGAACGTCGATGATCCTAACGGCGAGGAGACGCTGGACCACGACCAGTTGGTTGGTGCCGGTGGCGAGGTAGAGCGGGGTGCAGTGGTCGACGCCGGTGGTGTTGACGTTGGCGCCGGCCTGCAGCAGGGCGTCCACCACGGGCAGGTGACCGCTCAGGATGGCCTGGTGCAGCGGGCTGAAGCCAAGCTCGTCGTTGGCGCTGCAGTCAGCGCCGCGGGCGAGTAGCGACTGGACGGTGGCCAGGTCACCGCGTTCGGCGGCCAGGTGCAGGTCGCCGCGTTCGGCGATGACGAAATCGTTGAAGAAGCGTATTTGTTTGGCGAAGGTTGTATTCAGGGTCTTGGTGGTGGTGGTTGTGGTCGCGTTCTGTAAATGGCGGGAAATTAATAGTTATTGAGCGTTTAGACACCGAAATAGCAAGCACTATATTTCCTAGACGCACTATGTAATTAGTTACCGGGTACTAGAAATTTTAAAATTGTATTTAATTTTTTTTTAATTTATTCAATTAAATAACTTTTTGATATATTAAATTATGATGTGAATTTATGATCGTAAACAGCAATTTAATAGCTCGCCACTTGCCTTCATCGAATCAAGAGGATTTACACTTGATCTTACCATTTTCTCCTTTTGGCTCATTATCACGTGATTTTTATTGTTTCCTGACACTGCGCGTTACACCTGTGAACAGCAAAGATGACATTTATTTAGAGTTCAAGCTAGTTCAACAAAAAGTAAGTACGTCTTCAACCTTATTACTTTGTTGCTTTCCGCTTACTTTTCGATACGGTACATGTCAATACATGAATTTTAAAAATAGTTCTTGATTTCCTATGGATGAACAGAAGTGTGAATAGTGACAAGATGGGAGCCACGATTCATGCGCTACGAGCGGTATCGCCATATTCGTCGCTTCAGTCTAAGATGTCTGTGGAACAGCAATTCTTGTCAAAGCCCAATATTACTTTTGGCAAGACATGACAATGAAATCTCTAAACTGTTTCTTTCAATCGTGATCAAGTGAATTTTCCTGCGACTTTCAAAACATTCGACATGTTTGCTTGGTGTGATTTCTAAATGAAATGACAGCCACGCGCCCCCCCCCCCCATAGAGGTTGTAAGCCTACTTCCGCAGGTTTACCTCGGTAAACGGCAAATAATATATGTTGTCACTGTGAGATAGTGTCTAAAAATATTTTCAGACGCCCAATCCATCTGACTGTGGTGTAATTTGCATAATTTGAGCAAAACTTACGAATGAAAACAACTTTGAAGCTTCCCTCCGTAATCAACCTGCCGGAAATATGTTTGTCTTTGCTGTACTATGTTGCAAAGTCGTAATTTTTTATTCCGCCATTTTTAGCAATATTCTGACTCCATCTGGGATGAAAATGGTCGAATTGTCGCGAAATAATATTTAGAAATATAAATGTCATGTCGTTTGTCAGTATTTGGGAAAATAAAATTAGTTAGACAAAATATTAATATTATTTCTTCTCAAAAATGGCCAAATTTGAATTTTGATTAGCGATATTGGTAGCGGTATTTGGCGGGACATATGAATGTGTGATCCATGAAAATGCTGAATTCATGAGAACATTGTGTCATGTTGTTTGGCTCCCTACACCATTCAGAAGTGCATTCATCAAGTTTTTAAAGTATTTCTATGCAAATATTACGCGAACCATTGTCAAACAAAGTGGCTTATTCTTTCGACGAACGATGAAGGTTTGACGCATACGAGATGATACAACCAACAATAATATTGAAAGTTGATTTGAATGATTTCAACCTTAAATATTTTTACGGAGTCGATATGTCTAGCTTCACTGTTTTATTGGTGTGATACATTGCCACGCACCTAGCGGATGTCTGTATTAACAGTTAATTACCATAGCAAATCGTAGTTTTATAATTTCCCGGTAGATGCGCCGCTGATAAAAAAAGGGTGTCTGTAGCATAAATAAAGCAGGTTTGAAACGCGTGGCCAAAAAATCGAACGTGGGTCGCGTTTGAAGATTAACTCTGCTAGCAACCCTCGACTGAGGGTGCGATTGCCGCTCGAAAATGTGACCTTCGCTGGCGGCCGGTCTCACTCAGCTGCGAATTAATTAAATTAGGAACGCATCAAATTAGTGCCAATTGAAAAGAAGACGGCGCCCGGCTCCCCGTCCTTGTGACGGTCAACGATGTTGCAATCAAACAGCCAGCGTTCAGCGTTGTCGTTGGTCACGCTTTGCAAGTGGACTTGTTCACGTTTTATCAGAGGTGTTGCCGGTCGTGTCATGGTTCTCTCCAGCGAGAAAGTCGCGGACAAGGGTCAGCAGGCTGACGGACAAGAGGCCAAAGATATATATCTTATCGCCGACTATGAGGTAACTACAATCACGTGTTATTTGTTTGTTTTTGGGTCTATTTCATTCATTCTACGGAGCCCTTGCCGCGTTACCACACAGTGTGAATCTGCCCTAAGCTCCTAGCACCTAGCCTAGAAACATTGGCTAGGGCTAGCCTAGAAACATTAACTTAGGACTAGCATGGAAGCATTGGATATAGGACTGCCCTAAAAACATTGGCCTAGCTATAATACTTCATTCATTCTATGTGACCCTTGTCACGTTACTACTCAGTATAGATCTGCCCTAAGCTCCTTCCTATCTAGAAAAAAACTGGCTCAACCTCACGTGCTTTTTGCATCCAAAATGACTTTTTGCTACATCGTGGAGTTGGTGAGGAGTTTAACTGCGGAGTTGACGATGTGGAGTTCTCAAAACTCAATCAATACAATCTCCTTCAGGAAATTTCGTTCAAAATTTTCAGTTAAATATCGTCTTTCCCGATTTATTTCTGAAATTTTGTTTCCTGGTTCGAACATTTCTTTCGATGTTTGATTTGAACTAGGGTTAATATGAGGTTCAGCTGGTGAAAGTATAGCCCCCTCTGACATTGATTGCATCATTGTAAAAAAAAACTGAATGACCGAACGCCAGTTTATGATATTTCAGATTGTTTAATCACAAGTTCATGCAGCCCTGTTTTTTTTTTTTTTTTCCTAATATCCACATGTTCTATGAAGTAGGTGTAGTGAAGTGTATTTGTCTGATTAATATTTATTCTAAATGTTAGAAAATATTTTCGTTGCCGCTATTCTTTACCTAACTTTCAGCGAAGGCGCTAATATCAATTGCAGTACTTGCGTAATGTTATTGGGTCATGAGCTTCCAAAGAGATAGAAGCCGATACATTGAGACATCTTCACAGCATGTTAGAGCAATTATACGAGTCTGCTGCTTGCCTAGCGTGACCCAGATACATTTTATTGATCTTTGTACAGAGCGTGTGTATTGGCACTTTGTTTGTCATCTAATATGGTACGGTGAAGGGCTATTGAAAAATTGACAAACAAATAATAAGTTTTCCTATATAAGTCATTATCTTGATCTTTGGTGAAACGGTGTTGAAGGTTGCCGTGTGATTGATATTAATTTTCGCCGGTTTATTTTTAAAGGAAGCCATCAGTCGATTAAATTCCCTGCAGTCCAATGCCTCTGTTGTGGAGCGTGCCAAGCAGCGGCCTGTGGAAACTGCGCTATCGAGCATTCCCAACACCGTCAAGTATTTGGCCAGAGCAGGAATTGCAGTAAGTCTTCAAAATACTTCGAAATGAATCGCACTAAACTAAACTAAAAAGGTTAATTTAAATTGAGTGGGACGGCAAGGTAATTTAATTGAGGCGAACATTTTTGTTAATTCAGGTGGAAGATTTGGACAAGCTCAACGTTATTCACATCAGCGGTACCAAAGGCAAGGGATCCACGTGTGCCTTCAGCGAGTGCATGCTAAGAAAACATGGTCTCCGCACGGGATTTTACAGGTAATTTTACATGAGGTATAATTTATCTAGACTCGACAGCGAACCCAAACACTTTTGGGTAGTGGTACTGTTTTGAAAATAGTCTCTATTTCGAATAAATTCGCTGAATGCTTATTTACTTGTCTATTTTACTGCAGCAAATTATTTAAATTTTATTTTTATATTTTTTTTTATTCAAAGTTCCCCGCATATGGTGGCAGTTCGAGAGCGCATTGCCATCAACGGAAAACCGCTTTCCGAACCTGCATTTGCCGACTATTTCTGGGAGGTGTATAACCAATTGCATTTGAATGCCGTAAGTCTTCTGCATTATCTCTTCACATTCGATTGCAATTTAAATCTTAGTGTATTTGTCTTGAGATTTATTTCATCCAATTTTACACAGGAAAATCCGGATGACATGCCCGCGTATTTTAAATTTTTAACGGTCATGGCCTTCCACGTGTTCATGAAAGAAAAGGTACGATTGGTTATTAAAAATTAAATTGATTTTTATATCAACACGTCTCCATTTATGTCGCATGCTGCATGATATTTTTTTGCTTTGCGTTTTGAACTAACTTTCAGGTTGATGTTGCTATCGTAGAAGTGGGCATCGGTGGACTGTACGATTGCACCAATGTTATAAGGTTCTAACCGCTAAATGAAAATGTAATACATTCTCGTTACAAAGAGCACGCTTTTTGTCATTCGAATTATTCGAAGCGGACTTATCTTATCTCTGCAAATATAAAGAAAATTAAATATTTGCCTTTGAAACATTCCAATTTTCCTACTTTCGATCCACCATTTTTATCAATTCTCAGCTCGTTGTAACGAGAAGTTTATCAAAATTTAAACATTTGCTTATTGTAGGCCGCGCCACTTAAAATGTTTGAGACTATCGCTGTGATGAAATGTGCGGATGACATTTTTGATGCAATTGCCACACCGCACTGACACAGTGATCACAGCGATTGTCGCCAACGACTAAGTGCACGGTATCAAACCTTTGAAAAACAAACGAATTTTCTATTAATTTCGGTATTTATTTCCAGGAATCCAATAGTGTGCGGCGTGACGTCATTGGGACTGGATCACACTGCCATTCTTGGATCGTCACTCGAACAGATTGCCTGGCAGAAGGCCGGCATTTTCAAACCTGGAGTTCCGGCTATAACCGTTGCTCAGAAGGAAACGGCCACTGAAGTTTTGTTAGAGAGAGCCGCCAATATCGGGGTTTGTTGCAATTCATTTGCATTCTCTTGCTGCTAAGCCTAAAGATCTCACGTAATTATATCTTATTAAGGGGACTTTCCAAATATTAAGTAAATTTAATAATTCTTCTATCTGTTCCAAAGACTCCGCTTCTGCTGTCGCCAGCACTAGATTCGCACCGTTGGAACGACCGCACGATCTCCCTGGGTCTGGCCGGCTCCATGCAGCGGCAAAACGCCGCGTTGGCTCTACAGTTGGTGGCGACGTGGCTTCTGCGGAGGAAGCACCCTCACGCTCTTCTATTTGACAACGCAACCGGCGACGCTCCAGTACCGATGGCGCCCACCTATGACATCACCACCGAAATGTCAGATGGTAAGTACAGTAAATTCAAATTTTTATTCAATTCAAATTTTATTTTGACAACCGGTTTTTTAGATTACATGAGATTCTGTGGCCACTCTGAACGCTTGAGCTTAAATGAAGGGGCACGTTTTCCGGGATCGACTAAGCGAGACCTCGAGCCGGGAATCGAACCCGGGATCCTCGCACTATGGGCTGTCGCTCTAACGGCGATGACCGTACCGTTTTAAATAAATCGTACATGCGATAATAAAACTTAAAATAAATCGTAATTGGATATATGTAATATTATAAAAAATTTATTAAATCGTAAATGAAACTTTATATCATTCTTAGGTGAGATTATGAAACTTCAAATAAATCGTAGATGAGACTTGAATTAAATTTGCGATACTATTTTTTTCATAAATTTGGTTGAAGGTCTTCGTGATTGTCACTGGCCCGGTCGACATCAAATTCTTCATCGCGGGAAGATGATTTTTTTCTTGGATGGCGCGCACACGCTAGAGAGCATGCAGGTAAACGACCTAGCTCCAAATTCGACAAATAAACATTTAAAAAATTTAATATCGCATTTCACACATGTGATTTTTTCCCCCCAGTGCTGCGCTGACTGGTTCCAACAGGTGTCATTCGGAAATAGATTTAGCAGCAGGTAGGAACACTATTTTGAGCAATATATTAGAATGGAAATCGAAAGAAAGTATTCACACTGGCTGGAATTTTTCAGACGTTTTAGCTGTTCAGTTTAAATTTTTGTTCGAATACTTTGTGTTCATGCTGTTTTTTTTTCTTCTTTTTTCCTTTTGTAACAGTGACAAAATCTGCCGTATCTTGATGTTTAATTCCACCGGTGATCGACCGCCGGAAACTCTTTTGGTGGCTCTCTTGCCTTGCAAATTCGACGTCGCCATTTTCTGCCCGAACACCGTCTACATTAGCAGCTATGCGTCTTCGGGTAAATCTTATTTTTTCTTAAATGAATGGCTATACTATAGTTTTTATTAGAATTTTAGTTTTCTACTGTTTCTTTATTCAATTTTTCTGAGTTATGAATTTTGGTAGTTATCGGTAATTTTTACAAGAAATTAAATTACTTATATTTTGCCATTACAGCCATCGGCGTGAACTAAACTCTTGATTAACCATGTAGACCAACCGTATAAAAATACAACAATGTTTATTGTTATTTGCTTTAGACCAACTGAAAGTGGCGGTGTCCAGGCAGGAAACAGTGGACCGATGCAGACTGAACCAACAGGCTTGGATGAAAATCGCGGACAGCGCTGAATCCGGCGTTGCCCATTTCGATTGCATTTCCAGCGTGCTGGCGTGTCTGCAAATGAAACGGGACAACGTTCCCGGATCCAACAAAACGATTATCGGTGGTGACGGCAACGGTTTGTCGGCGTCCGTGTTGTCACGGCTAGAGGAGTGCGATCAAATTCACGTCCTGGTCACCGGAAGTTTGCATCTGGTGGGTGGCGTCCTCAGCGTCGTCGATCCCAATTTAAAATCGAGAGAGCCGTAACGCCCATCGACAGGTAGACTGCGGTTAAGAATTTGGTGCTGCTTTTTTTCCAAAGTGATATCATCTCTTCACTGTGATCGTTTTTGTTTTTAAATATTTCTTGTGCTATATTTTATAAGTGCTTCATGATGCCTTATGGACGACCTGTGTGGAGTTCCAATTTGTACATCGTTGATTGACAAATTTATATATATTGATGAAATAAAATAATTATATGGTGACGAAAGTTTTGACGATGACTTTATTCACCTCTTGACGGGATTAAAATAAGTGGGAGTTGAATTTAATTTTTGTCTGACATTCAGCGTTAATTTAAAATATAAAAGGTCCATGCGCATCATATTAATTAGGCGCCCTCTGACGAACAACTTTGTAGTCTTGTTCTGCCACGTTGTGTTTCGAACGGCAGAGCATTTTTGGTTGACCACCTGTCGCATTACGACTACCGCCACCTTGAACCACCGCCAACAAAGCGCTATACCCCTAAACGTTTTAATTTTAATTCATAGCTTTATTTTATAGTTGGCGCTAGCGGGTCTAGACTTTATTCACCGTGATCGTAACGGCAATTACCTCCTGAGTTATCGACATGCATAGTTTATCGCTTATTAATTCCACCGCAGTTGTATAAACAGGGTTGTATGTATCACAGTCAATAAATGTTGATATCGTGTTTGCTCTAATCTGCAAATGACACCTGGAATAAGCTTTTTAGCAGTCCATATTCGACATTCAAATAAGTTGCCAGCTGTGTGACCTACAGATGACGTATACCGAGTGTACATATATATATATCTGTTGGCGGCGCTTGGTTTATCCAAGGAACACATGCAATGAGAGAAACCGCTTGCGGGGGAACAGAGGCCGCTATGACGTTGCCACGTAGGGCTGGACAGGACTATAAGGTAAATCTGAAAATTGTCTTGTGTTATTTATTAGTATTATTATAGATCATAAAAAATATATGACTTGGTATAATTTTTTAATCGAAAGTTTTCGTAATGCAATATAGGAAGCAATTCGAAGACTGAATTGCCCGCAATCCAATCCCGCTGGCGTGGTTGCACATAAGCTGCTACCAGTAGAAGTTGCACTATTCACTGTTCCAGGTATTATCAAACATTTGGCCTTAGCAGGAATATCGGTAGGTACAATTGAATAAAAAAATATGTATTTAAAAAAATGGGTAGCGCGAAAATATTTGGTAAAACCTGACTCAATTTTTGTTTTGTGAATAGATAGATGATTTGGACAAGTTAAATGTGATTCATATCAGTGGCACCAAAGGCAAGGGGTCCACTTGTGCCTTCAGCGAGTGCATGCTGAGAAAACATGGCTTGCGTACTGGAATGTTTAGGTATATGTTGTGACATGTTTAAATTGACTTGAATGAACAAGGCACAAAATTTACGAGTTTTATTAGTTTTTTTTTAATCTACTATTTCGCTGTGACAGTCACATTTTTTTTTAATTTTGAAAAGGCAGCATGTTTGGTTATTCTTACTCATTTCTGCGTACAGTTCGCCTCACTTGGTTGCCGTTCAAGAACGTATTGCCATCAATGGAAAGCCTTTGTCTGAATCTGCATTCACCGATTATTTCTGGGATGTGTACAACCGATTGTATTCGAGTAACGTGAGTTGATTTCTTTTAATTACAAATGTATTAAACTGCGCGTTTATTTTTAAATATTCTTAGTACACAGGAATATTTGGTTTTAAAGTGTTTGTTGCATTTTCTGTTACATTTGTGGTTTCAAACCAATGACTTGACTGTAAAATGATCAATTGAAGTTTACTGTTTAAGGTTTTACTGTTTAATTTTTTGTAGGGATGTTCCAAAAAAAAACTAAGCTTCTTTAAGTATTTAACTGTGATGGCGTTTTACGTTTTCCTGAAGGAAAAGGTAGGACATTTGGCATTTTTTTCTGACCGATCATTAAGCAACCAATGGTTTTTTTTTTAAATCAAAATTATCAATTGTGTTTTAAAAATATATATTTCGAAATTCGTTGTATGCCGAAAAACAAGGTCGTTCAATTATCGTTTGGTGATTTAAATATACAATTTTTCTTCGTATACTGTTTTTCTTATTTTTTTTTTTTCATTCTATTAGGTCGACGTGGCTATTATTGAAGTTGGTGTCGGCGGACAGTATGATGCTACCAATGTCATTAGGTTGTAATCACTTCTAATCCACAGATAATATAGCTTTTGTTCCTACTCCGTTCTATTCAGTCGATTTTTTTAAATTAAAATTAGAGAATAAAACGTTTATTGTATAGGCAAGTCATTGTCCATATTAAAAATATTTATTATCCTTATTTCAAAGCCCTTGCAACTAACTGAGGGTCACTAAATGTCACTCATTGCCATTTACATAACTGACCTGGTTTTTTACGTTGCTTTACAGAAATCCGACCGTTTGCGGTGTGACGTCATTGGGCCTGGATCATACTGCCATTCTTGGATCATCACTCGACCTAATTGCATGGCAAAAAGCCGGCATTTTCAAACCTGGCGTTCCCGCAATAACCGCTCCTCAGAACGAAATCGCCACCAAAGTTCTTCTGGAGAGGGCCACAAAGATTGGGGTTAGCTAAAGATTAATTCTTATTCTCGCTGCTGGACCAAACCTCTATCTACTATTTAATCGATTTAATAGTTCATGCATCTTTTTCATTAGACTCCTCTTCTGATGTCACCACCGCTAGATTCGCACCGATGGAACGGCCGCAGTATCTCGCTGGGTGTGGCCGGCTCCATCCAGCGACAGAACGCCGCGTTGGCTGTGCAGTTGGTGGCGACGTGGCTGAATCGGAAGAAACACCCTCTCGCTCCTCTATTTTATAACGCAATTGGCGACGCTACCCTACCGATGGCGCCCATATATTACATCACCCCCGAAATATTAGATGGTAAGTTAATTCAAATTTTTACTTGTTTTATTTTGATTGAAAAATGGCTGTAGTGCAAGAGTTTGTGTCCACTCGTGCTTGGACACAAAAAATATTCAATAATACAATGTGGGAAAAGTGTGAAATGTAATATTAACATATTTCCGCTAAAGTGAACCTCAATTGGGTTGTTTCTTGATTACGGCAAAAGGTCTTCGTGATTGTTATTGGCCCGGCCGACATCAACTTATTCGCCATGGCAAGATTTCATATTTCTTGGACGGCGCGCACACACTGGAAAGTATGCAGGTACTTGTTAATCTACTGTATTTTACAGATGTGTTGTGTGGCGTAATGGCTAGCGCGTCGAACTACTGGGAACCTTTTACTCATTTGTGAATTCATCATTTTTATTCTAGTGCTGCACTGATTGGTTTCACAAGGAGTCTCGTGGAGATAATTTTACCAGGTATGATCATGTTTGTGTTTCGTAAAAGTGATAAATATAATTTTTTTTTGGTGGCCGAGTTGCATTTAAAAATAGGTGTTTAAAAAGCAGAGAAATTAAAAAAAATTATTCTATTTTATATTGCGACAGTATTTGTAGAGTCCTCATGTTCAATGTTACTGGGGGTCGAACACCGGAATCGCTCCTGTCTGTCATCCTGTCTTGCAAATTCGACGTCGCTATTTTCTGTCCAAACATTATCCACATTAGTGACTGTTCTGATTTCGGTTCTGGTAACTACGGTTTATGTTTTGTATACAGTAAATCTTAACCTTAATGAAACAACTGTTAATTGACGTTTCTTATCAATTTAAAGATCCACAGAAATTACAGAACGATTGCAAACGGATCAGAATGAAATGGGAGGAACTCTCTGCCGGCAATACGAAGCATAGCGCCGCCAATTTCGATTGCATTTCCAGCGCGTTGAAATTTT
Source organism: Melogona broelemanni (assembly GCA_033995665.1). Taxonomy (NCBI): domain Eukaryota; kingdom Metazoa; phylum Arthropoda; class Diplopoda; order Chordeumatida; family Chordeumatidae; genus Melogona; species Melogona broelemanni. Next base: position 4,530 of record JAUJYS010000271.1, on the reverse strand, counting down.
TGCGTAGCAGTCTGCAAAACGGTGACGAATCGGACAAATTGATTATTGGTAGCGATAAAGACCCGCCATTGTCCACTTTAATTCGCCTGCAGGAATACTCCCAAATTCACGTCTTGGTTACTGGAAGCTTGCATCTCGTCGGTGGCGTCATAAGTATCTTGGATCCCAACCTGGAATCACGTGACGGAGTGCTTAATCATGGGCGAGTCGAAAATATTCTATAGTCCAAAATTATTTTTTTTAAAATCAAATTTTGAATTCATATAAAGATCAAGGTCATTTACCACATTTTGAAATATTTATTTCTGTTCTTTAACAAATATTTCTGTCCCATTTTTACTCGACAGATAATAATAATAAAATCGGGAAACAATTATGAGGCAAATACTTTATACAAGGCCATGTTTTTAAGCCATTTCTTCCTTGTGCACCGTTTAATTGGATCAAATGAAATTTAAAGAAACACCTCTTGACTTATTGTTCCAAATAAATGTAAACTTGAAATATTTCCTTCTTTCGTCTATGGTCAATATTTTGTCTATGATCCGTGAGCAATTATTTATGTATCTTAACGTATCTCAAAGAGACGAAAGAAACTGAGCTTTGGCGACATTCCTGAAATTCCAAGCATTCGTCGCAATTCGCGCCGCCGCCCCTCTTGTTAAATAATTTCAGCGTAATCTAGCGAGCATTCTAATATCTGCGCGAACCCCGCTCGCATCAAATTATTCCTACAGCGGAAAACAACTTTTAATATTGACGAGAGATAATTGCACTTGTTGGTTTTCGAGGGGAGATGAATAGAGAAAAATGACCGGATACGGGCGATTATCTCCTACCCTCTTTAGAAGAAGAAAAAAATGGTTGGTAAAAAAGTGCTTTAGTCGGACTGAATGCGCAGCGAAAACATTTCGTCGCTTTTGCTTAAAAAAATAACCCGGCTATAAAAATAGCATAAAAGAAAAAAATATATGAAATAAAATAAAATATTTCTTGTTGAACACATTTGAAAGTAGAATATTTGTCAACAAAACATCGGGTGAAAAATAAATTAAAGGTAAAAAGCAAAGCACTGAACAGGTGCGCAAACATAAACTTGTAAGAATAGATGCCACCAATAATTTTCTTTGGTGCTATATCGGGAGACAATTGAATTTGTTCGTAATTTTTGTGACTTTTCTGATTGTCAAAGCAAACCATCTAGTATAGTTTAATTTGATAGGGATCAATTTATTCTTCATTAAACCAAATTTGGCATGTACCCCATCGATATTCTAGTCTTACAAATCTATGTGCTTGAGGCTGGAAATTCCAGAGCAGAGAGGGGCGATAGTAGAAAATCGTGAGACGCCGCACAATTACAATATAAGTACAATATATACCCGCAAGCAGCCCCTTTTTAGGGTGAGCAATGGCGGGGGTCAAAGACCAGTTATGGACAAAGATGGAGTTGTCCTATTGATTAATTCCGAACAATCGAATAATTTTGTGCGGAAAATTTGTACCGGAGCTAACGATATCATCGATAGTCGGAATCCTATTGCCCATCATGCAGTTTTCGTACAACCTTAATCTGATCCGGAGGGATGTCGGGTGCGTTAAATATAATAACGGAGATAACACGGTATCTACAATAAGGTGCATTCTCAATGGCACGACGCATCATACCTCAAATCGGTTATAAAAGAGCCAGATGTGAATGTAAAACTGGGGTTAAAAAAATGGACGCGTAAACTTTGCTGCTGAGACTGTGCCGGAGAAGCGTGGGAGAATAGAAATCGCGGTTCCCCTGATATTATTGTGCAAACGATTGACCCAGAAAACGGATCACGAATGGAAATCGACGACGCGCCGCTCAATTCGGGTACTGTTATAGTGCGAACGAAACGCGATTGAATGGCGACCCGCGCTTTGGAATGTGCATATATCTCCACCCCATTTGCTCCCTCTTCCACCCACAGCTCTCTGCGCCACCGTCTCTCCTTGAGCAGGTGTCAAAAGTGGACGAAACAAGTGCCAAAAGTGCAATAACTTTCTTACTCGCGATTGTTGATCAATTTGCTCCATATCGTGCTTCGTGCTGTTCGAATTCAGGATTTGGATTCCCAAAAGAAACGCGTGTGTGATTACACAGGGACATCGTCGTCGCGAGGTCTGACCACTTGTGGAATGTGCCCTGCCCCTTAGGGGGGCCGTCGTACGTCGCGTCGTCGGCATAGCGGGGGCCGCATTTTTGAGCGCGCCCTATATTTGGGAGCGAGCAATTCAGAGATCCAAAGGTTGACCTTGAGCGGATTTTCGATAATTTGGAACCCCGGGATAAATATGGAGTACTCGTGTCAGCGGAGATCGGCCGGTGAGTCACTTTTTTGTCATTAAAATTCTAATGAAAAATGGAGTCTAGACATTCCAAGGTCTTGGAGGTGGTGGAGGTGGAGGTATGTGAGGGATCAGGGATTACGAAATTTGTATGCGACCCACTCGAAGGGGAGGGTCACATGGTACTACGGAGTTTTAGCGTGATATTTTTATTATTTTCAATTGTTTCGTCAAATGTGAGATTAATTTTTTTAATTCCGAGATAAACCGACCAAGTTGCCATTGCCAGCAAATCAAGAAATTCTAATTTCTTTAAAGCCATTTTTATTTTGTCACTAAAAACGAACTTATTTTATCTGTCAATTTCGTTTTCTATGCTGCTAGATACATTTAAATTCTATGAACAAAATAACTAATTGGCTTTCTAGGAATGCCTAAGAAATATAATTTATAATGCATTTTAATTTACTATGTAATAATTAATAACCTGAAATGTGTAAAAAATTTTAATGAACCTGAGAAATCCTAAAATAATAATTTGTTTGTAAATAAACATTCTATTTAAAATCTCTACAGCAGTATTTTATTAAATGTAAATTGTTTTCCCTTGGAATTTAGTTCAACGTGACATTTAACCTAAATATCGACTGACGCTGTTTTTCTTCGTCACTCACTTTCTGTGCATGTCTAAACGCTTCCCTGCTTAATGAAAAACAAATCAATTCGTTTGTGAAAACGCGAAACGGGTAAATAGAACGGCGGCTAAATAGTCGAATGACTTTTTAGGACGTTTGGCAGTGTTATTTAAAAATTGATCTGATTTTTGGAGGACTGAAGATAGGTTAATGAATTTTCCTCAAATTGACACCGATTTCTTCTATGGAGTTCGCCACACCGTTCTTCTTTCATGTAGCAGCAAGCACCCTTAAACCAAAATTTGATAATTATTTTTCTGTTGGTCGAGCGCAGGAAATGTTTCTATTTAAAGTTCCAGTGCAATGAACAAACAATGGAATTAAATTTCAAAAGCAAGTTAGATTCACGAGTACCTAGCTAGAATACTATACTAGCTAGCATGGTAAAATTTCCAGCTCGCTCCAGCAGGTGGGCTTGTGATTCATGGTAGGTTCCCTTAACAACAGTTCTAAAAATAAGTCGCAATTTTGTGTTGTCTTATAGAAATTACTTTCAAAAATTGTCTTTCACCTAGACGTCGAATACGTCGAACAATATTTGTTGTTTTTCGTTCAAGGCAGTGACAGCACCCCTTCAGTCATTCTATCAGCTCAGGCAGGCGTAACTACGAAAGGGGGATAAATTGAATCAACGCCCCGCTAATTATTGCCGCATGATTTAATTGTTCCTCCGTCTTGGTGCGACCCGAATCGACTCTGTCAAGCGCGATCAAAAAAATGTTTTGTCAAGCCACGCCAACCTCTCCCACCCCCACCTAAAAATGAACACAAAGTCCAATCACACAACCTACGACTATGGTTGAGAAGAACTATCGAAGGGATATTTAATTGTTATGTTGCTCTACAATAGTACACACGAGTTGATCCATCAGCCATATACATTATGTGTTCCCTCAGCAGAAATTGAGCATTGTATGAGCACCTGGCCCGGTTTAGATCAATTGGCACCACAGGTGAACACAAGCTATTGTGCGAATGCCACAGCCACACCGCCTATGTAATCGTATTGCTTGATCGAAGTTGCCTGTTGAGAATTTAGGTTAATGTCTCTTTCTTTATTAATTTTTCAAAGAATTTAGGCGAACTCTAGTTTGGTTATCTCTCTCAATCTTGGTTTGATTAGTGAGGGAAGAGGGGTGGGGTGGAGTACTCGGTAAGGATTTCTTTCGAGACAGGTATTGTCTTGACCTGGTTGTATTAATTCATTATTTCAGAAAAATAACTATTGTAATAATTGATTTCCATAATTCATTTATGAGCATTAGCAAAACTTAATGCCGTATATGCACCAAAAAAAAATATATATATAGCACCATAGAAAATAATGGTAACGCTAAGAAGCGTTAACACGACTATAATGTTACGCGCAAGCACTGCTAAATAATAATAGCGGTCAAGTGGACGCTCGATAGTTATATTTTGTCATTGCAAGGGGTTTAATAAAGCCAGTATTTCACTAGGCGAATAATCGCGGCGAATGCAGCTGAAGCGCGCAAATTGCAGCAGCACGTGAATT
>JAUJYS010000270.1:0-26080 GCA_033995665.1 Melogona broelemanni | reverse complement strand
CGTGTTGACGAGGATCGTTGGAAGCATTGCCTACAATGATCGCGGGAAAGATACTGCCCGTCCACATTGCCCGTATCAGTAGCACGTATCATCCTTTGATGTTTCGGGGAAATACCGACTCTTCGCGGGAACAGCTCCGATCCGATCTTTCTGATATTTTGATACGGGCATTTGATACAAGTGTGGACGCACCTTAAGACGATTCGTTGGCTCCACGGAGATGCCATTTTGTTTGGACCAAATACAGGATGGCCCAAAAAAATATATTTAGCTAGAAATTTCAAATATTTAATTTGTTAAAATAAAATTTGGCACTAGTGTTGGTCATTCCTTTTTAATTAATTGATATCCCGCTCGTACATCAATCGAATTCTTCACATTAAAATGGCGATCACTGAAAAAGGACGAAATGCGATTTGCTTTCTTACGTAAAATGAAATATTTTAGTGCGAAATGAATTCAACGCGTAGTTCTAGAGATAAACTTTTTATATGAAGTATTTATAGATAGTGTACACTTTGCATATTGTCGGAATAGCTGGTTAAGCCCAGGAATGGTTGGTAGCGTTCTGGAAAATAAAATCCAAAGACGTCCATGACGATCATATAAAAACATAACAATCAGGACACTTTTTTAATGTTATTTATTTCATTCTAACTGTTACACGTGTTTTTTATATCATCGGTTGTCGGTTTTTTAATTTATATTATTTATTCATAATATCTCAGTTTGAATCGTCAAGGTCACAGAAACGTAAAAAATATTTCCTTCTATGTACGAGGAAATCAAGTACTACATGTATTCTGCCTTCGCCCTCTCAATCCCTTCATTACAGTTTTTTTTTTGTTTGTGTTGCACATTTTGTGGATCCCACAAAAAAATTGTGATGGAACAACCCGAGACACAAGACTCGCCGAAAAAAACGTCGCCATTACAATGGCAACATGCTATACGTACGTGAACTACCTACGTGCTTGTCCAGGAATTCGTAAGCGATAAATGCGATGAAAATTCAAATTACTTAAATTCAAATACGCATATTGTGTTTACTGCTTACATTTCCTACTCGATGGCAAACAAGTGTTTTTCGACTAAAAATTCGCGAGTCTAGGGTCTCGTGATCCCAGCATCTTCCCTCATCCCGATCTGGGCGAAAAAATTGACGTGAAATTAAAAATAAAACAACAGTAAAAGCACCCGTCATCAACTGTCGCTCGCCCCATATTTCGAACACCATTTCAAAACCATGTGGCCGTGTCGAAATTGTTGGTGGGTGTATATCTCCGCGTGAACACGTTCCAACTTTATTCCGACGTATTTCACAATGCCACGTTTGGCATTTTTCATTTTTGCGAATCCGCACAAGAATCTGTTTTATGTTAAATTTATTTTAAGAAACTTATACTGGCAAGTGCTCACAAAGCAAAAAGTTAAATCTAACAAAACACCAATTCGGTTTTCGCATCACTCGTACAATCGAAAAAAGATCATTTGTAAAAATACTAAAAATACAAAAATTATGCATTCGATTTTACAATTTCTGAAACATAAAATTAATGTACACAAGACATATTTTTCGGCAATAAACGTCTAAAAAATAGGGATCAATTTGTTTTTTGTTTTTTTCTTCTCGAAAAGCCATAAACAATTAAGCGCACAGTAATTTCATTAAAAGCATAAAAAGTGAAGCAATTCAAAAGTGAATATGTATAATATATACATGAAACGCACGGCTGTCTCGATTTTCAGAACCTCAGTCTTAAAATATCCACAATTATTTCTCACACCGTTTTCAAATGTCATGTCATGTATTATTCCACGGACAAAATTATGGAAACAGATACTTCTTGTTTGCCCTGAACCTTTAACGTGGTGTCGAACGCTTTTCCAAAATACTTGTTAACTACTTTGATACAAAATATTACTGGTTTATTACTGGTTAATTCATTTTTTTAAAAGGGTTCACGTTTAAATGCAGCTTGGGCTTAGGAAACCATGCACCCAGTTTCATTAAAAAAACCGGTGGGTTACATTTTAATCAACTAATTTCGTAAATAACACACTGCCATATGGAAATAATCAGAGTTTGGTTCGTTCGAATCTTCTTAGCTGATACACCAAAACCGACAAATGACATTTGGGAGGCTACAGCGACCCCAGCGGTAAAGAATCACATTTACGTTGTCTCTCTTTTTAACTTTTTAGCTATTGGAATTCGTGTCTTATCACCAATCCTGCTAGCTAACGTGAAATCAACTAGCACTGCGAGGTTATCCAAGAGCGCCCCCTTATTTCAACGCCATAATTTAACGCAATTCACTACCGTTAGGATCGATGGACAACCAAACGTTTCGAAACAGAGCCACGCCATCTGGCGGGAGCACACGAGAATCTCTCTCGATAGCGACAGCGGCGAACAGCTTAGCGAAAAAGCAAAGAAAGCCTCTAACCGTGATACTATGCACAATGCCTTTGACTACACAGCCAGATACTAATTATTCGAAGATAAAACCGATGTGCATAGTGGTGTAATATATAATTGGTAGTTAATCATAATCATAATCGAACAGTAAGTCATAGCAATAATAATACAGTACTTAATTATTGTTTTTACGTTGTCGTTGTTTGTCGTTGCGAAGATTATTATTACAAAATGATCATAAAGTCAACAAGTGGTGTATGTATGTGTGTGTATGTTTTTTGTGTGTTTGTGTGTGTGAAAAGAATTAACAATGTACAAGTCGCTTTCGTCGTCAGGATCTCGCGTCGACGAGGTGACGTCACGTTCGAAATGACGTCGAGGTGACGTCATCATCTCACATGTCGGCGGCGCATATTGCAATCACGAATGGGGTTCATTTATGTTGGTCAAGTGGTTGGCGTGTCTGTCTGCCTACGAATTGAAGGGTCACGGGTTCAAACCCGTAAAAAGAGTTATCCGCAGGATCATAGTTGTCTAATTTATTTTGACAATCAATGATCGTCATCACTGAAGTGAATATCACAACAGGAGATTCGTTACCCCTCTAAACGCTTGAGCATTTGTGGAGTAACACATACATCGTAGGGGTAGAATTGCGATTTAAAAAAATTATACATAAAAATAACAGCAATTTAATTTGCGATTCTAAAAAAATATCTTGAATATTCTAGAAGTACAAAGTTATCAATAGGGCTATTATCGATAAGCTTGTACTAGTTTGTTGAAAAATCAAGATATTTTTGTTCTATCCTTTTTTCAATTTCCCTAATCATCTCAAGACGGCTAAATCGATTAACGACGTAAATAACGGCAAATTAGCTTTGCTTCAAGATTTATTTCACATCATTGATTCCAGATTAAATTTAACACCACTTTTCAGCATTCACATAAGACTGTCTCCGATAAAATATAAATGTTCGTCGCGAAAACACCGCTCGCATCGCAGCGATAGTCGAGAGCGTTTTAATTCGAACTGAGCTCAATTTTGCGGCACTATGCAGAAGAGTGCACGTGTTTCGAAATTGAAATGAGAAAATCGCGCCTTTTTTTCATGCCGCGGGAAAAATCTCCTTAATTCCCTCGTCTAAATTAATATATCTGCTCAATTGGAAACTGTAAATCAGGTTTTACACAGAGCGGCGCGCGAATCGATTAAACAAATGTGTGCAGTCGACAGCATGCAACCGCAGATATGTCTGATTGACGAAATGGAATGAGCTTCGAGTGAGGACAACGCTGTCTCGCTAGAAGGCGCCGTACTGTTACGCCCTCTAGTGGGCAAATTATAAAGATACGTTTCCAGTCGAAAAAACACGAGAAACGACGCCATACTTGTTATTGGCTGCCTGGTGGCTGGTCCCTATAGCTGGTCCCAAAAGATAGCATTGGGTAGGAACGGAACGGAATAGTTCCATTCCTAGGAACTGGTTCCTTTTTAAGGAACGTAGGAACGCCAAGGGCTCTTTTACTTTTTGAGGAACTGGAACGGGAACTGGTTTCTTTTTTTGAGGAACTGGAGCGGGAAACCTTCAATTTTTTCAAAATATCGTAAGTGGAACAATTTTGCAGCAAGAAACAGAAGTTGTTAAAAGATTTTGATCAGCTGAATACCTTTGGTCTGAGTTCACAATTTTACATTTGTCATGTAGTTTCCGCAGATATTTTTAATAATATTTTTTTTGTAAAATTAAAAAGATATACTTGATCACAGGCATGTTCCTTGACATCAAGATATGTCAAGCTCGTGACGTAACGAGGATAAGCGACGATGAGTTGGCTAGACTCCAAAAATACGAGAAATTAAACATTATATTCGATACACTGCAAACGTACGAACGGATAAACCTATTTCATTCGTCATAACCGTGATGTTTAGTTTAAAAAAAAATTGTAATTACAAAAAATAACTCAAGGATCCCAGTACCGGTTTCATGCTGTCCAAGCTGGGGTTTAAAATGATTTTTTAACATTTACTTAGATCGTAGGTTGAAAAACTTACTAGATTCCAAAAGTCGAAAATTACGTTTATTTATAGATATATTTCCTCTTGTTTAATATTTTTTTGATCGAAAGAAAGGAAAAGAAACAGAAAAGTTTAGGTTCCTTTTGAAAAGGAACTTAGGAACGCCTAGGTTCTTCGGGAACTGGTTCCTTTTCCATGGGAGGGAACTGGAATTGGTTCCTTTTCAACAACAATACCAAAAAGCGACAAAATATGGTAAAGCCATAATAAATCACAAGACTTGTCAAATCTAGAATGCCAGTCAATGGCAATTTCATTATTACGAAATAACTTAACAATTTTGTTGGCGATTCTAAAGTAATTTAATCTGTATATTTGAGGGAAATGTGTTCGGATAGAAGAATTCAATTTAAAAATTCAACGAGCTCCGGTTATGCAGATTTCAATCGATTTAGCCGAAATATGGCGCCACACATTATCGTTATGAACCCTATAGGGGGCGCATGTGGCGTTATTGACAGAGTCACGTGGATCAAAGCGATTCTAACAAAAGCGACCGGCGTGTTTACAAATCATAATGAATATTTAATTACGGATATGCACCGAATCCCGGAACCGATTTCGTTTCGATGAAATGCTCACCGATAAAAAAACATCTTTGATCATTGGCATCAATTTCGAATTTTTGCATATCGCGCGAACCTTTTTCCAGTCTTTCAACCTCACCACATCACAAACCACGCAATAGACTTAACGCCACATGTAAAACTGCGAAATTACAAAATTTGCGCGCAAATTGTGGCAATTTGCATTTATAATATTTTCCTCAGTTGCATCGCCAGCGAAATAACATGCTATTGGGTGGGTTTCATTTTGAAAGCAACGGTCAAGTCATAGATAGAAAGTTTTGAATATTATTTTTGCTTGCTCACTGACGTTTGTGACCAAAATTTACAGAGACTGGTATATTATAAATAAATAACTCCGCCCAGTTTTATTTCGAAAGACGTTTTTGAGTCGCTGCTAGCTAGATGTTTTTACTTGATAAATTCATTTGAAGTTATTTGTTAAGTCAGCGGATTTGTAGATTCGTTGACTATAATCGAGTGAACAAAATCACATTTTTGCGTATGCGCCGTTTCTATCAATACTTTTAAAGTACACGTAGGGTTTACATTTTCGTTATCTATGTCACCACAACTCCCAAAGAGAATCTGTTAAAATTTCCATGGTGATCTAAAGAAAAATGTTTGAGGAGTCTGATAATTTCAAACCGTGAAAATAAAATTCCGTAAAATTGCACTACGCACTTCTAAAGTATTTTGAAATACGTTGCATTTGGTTAATATCTTGATAAACTGGCATTTTCGTGGAACCTTTTGGTTGAATGTAATCGTCACACTAAAACAAATATTTCACTATTTCCTTCCAAAGGTTAAAAAACCCTGATTTTCTTCATGACATTAAAATAAATATAGTAAGGACTATATTATAAATATAATAATTATCAATTGTTGAAGAGGCAATTGGCCGATTAGAAAATTAGCCGATGCATTGATCCATTTAAGCCGGTATCAGTCTGAATAATTATAAATTGTTGCAGAGACAATTGGATTATCAATAAAATTGACAACCTAGTTATCCTATCTATGTAATTACAGCTGATGCACTGAGCCATTTAACCCGGAATCAGTCTGAAAAATCGTCGATGGGTAATCTGTCAAATCGAAAACCGCCATTCGTGATTGCAATATGCCGGCCGGAGGAAGAAAAAAATCCATTAAAAATCTATGATACAGTCCAATAGGTTTCGTCAAGTACAAAGTTGCGACTACAGTTCCGAATCTTTGTCATCTAAAAAAACATTTGGTTTTACAAGTCACATCGAATTTTCCCTCTTCGCTCCAGAGAGGCTCCACAATATGAGTCAGATTACCTTTGAATAATATTTCGCTATTACACCCATTCACCCAATAGAATCAATCTCTGAGATTTGCCGAATAATTTGAAAAAACATAAGTCAGATTTCGATCGAAATGAAGTCGGAATATTGGAAATAATTTGGCGCCAAAATGTATCTGCTAATCGAATTATCAATCGCACAAACGACTGCATGAGCGATTTTCAAAACAAAACAGCTTCTGGATTTCAACGAAGAAATTGTTGAGAATTCTAGATAGGAAAAATTCGTTTATGATAATTGACAGTTTCGATATTTAATCTATAATCGAACAGAAGGATGCAGACTTGACTTTCATCGATTTGAAATGAAATCAAAGCCACACCTCTTCGTTTTAATACCTAGACGATCGTAACGCCATCTAGTGGACAACTATGGAGGAGCGTCTGACATATATTTGGAGCCTCAGCTGTCTCGACGGGAATAATGGGAACATACGTCCAAACACATCGCTAAATTGGGGGAAAACTAATAACGAATCCTCGTCTCGTACGTACGTGTTTCGCCCAAACAATAGATTTAAGAAAAACGTCTATAACTAGCTAACAATGCAATCCACACGGTACCTGGATTTCCTAAAAGATTCGAATAATCGATATATAGATTTTTATATATATATTTCGTTTATATATATTTATATATATAATATATGTATATCATAATTGAAGGTTAATAATACTTCATTTTTTTTCTAACATGGTAAAAGTTCACGGACCTAATTTGGGGTAAAGAGAAGGGAATGGAAATGATAGAAGGGAGGGGTGATGACACTTGTTACCGTATTGGGCTAAAAATTAAAAAAATTATTACTGTTATTTTTGTTAAAACTAAAGGACTTAAACTGAGCATTCTTCTGAACCTCTTAAGGCTAAATTATTATTTGTTTTTACCGTTTCCGATAATGGAAACAAAAACTAAAACACTGAAAATATATTGCTGGGAGAAAAAAAAAACGGAACTCTGGGTTTGATACCGTCACAAAACGGTTATATCTCGTTGGAATTAATTCAGCACAAAATAGGGAGATAAAATAAATTTGATGGGGGACGGGGAACACGCATAAAATATAGATATATATATGGTTGCCGTTGTTTTTAAAATAAATTGCTCACTAGTACGTAGTAGAATCATTAGTCAGCTTCACCAACTCATTATTATCAGCAATTTGTCAACAAGTTTATAATAAAATCTGAAAACAATTCAATATGGTGCAGATGGCTCGAATATCTCCTAAACTTTGGGAGACAACATGACCCCAACGTGTACCGGGTCGATACGAACTACTACAGTTAAGAGGACCCGGGGAGAAAAATGAAGGTATTATGGGAGAGGGGTTAGTGATGAGTCAAAAATATTAGAATGTTAATCACAAAACCGCGTGATTTGAAGACGAACGAAATCACAAACGTAATTTAAGTAGAAAATAACTTTGTGAAATGATGAATAACACGTTTGTAGATGTAAATAAAACGCGTTTAATGACATGTGGAATATGTTTCACGGCACAACTATTTGTTTTATTTATTTTATTTACATCTACAAACGTGTTATTCATCATTTCACAAAGTCACTTTCTTCTAAATTAAGTTTATGATCTCGTTCGTCTTCAAATCACGCGGTCTCGTGATTAACATTCTAATATTTTTGATCTTCACTTCGACGAACTTTCATCCTATCGTCGTATATTTACTTCTACTACGATACTATATTTATCGGAACCCGATTACTTTTTCAATTGTGGTTGCCGAATTAATAATTGACTTGTTCTCTAGTCGTGATAAACTACCCAGCTAGATTGATGCATTTAGAGATGAACATTATTTTCAAATTTGTTTGTTTTAAACAATATTTTATATTTATAAAAAACTGGGCTTTCCAATTTGTAGAGTAGCTTCTACTTTTCAACTTTTTATGCGACAAAGCGATGCATCAAAGTTGATAGTTTTTTATATTCAATTTTCATCGCAAACCTTTCAGTTTTAAATGTTAACTTTTTTATTGGCAAATTCAATGTTCAGTGTTCATTGCTGTATCTGTCAGACTAGTTGGTGTTTTATTGATTTCTTGTTCCCAAGCATATTTTTCTAAAATTTTGGGGCCCTTGGCGCATCCCAAATATCATTAAAATAATATCGACTTTCTGTTATTATTTTTTTAAACCCTCAAGAAAAGCATTAGCCATTGTAGTTTACTGATTATTTTTTCACATTGACTTGCTGTTTAGACGTTACAAACAAAAGTTACATAAGAGTGGATACACATTTTAATAGAAAATATCTCTTACGTGACTGTTACTTGAAATACGTCTTGTCAACTTTTCCGTAACAAACCGTATAATATGTTTCCAAATTTCCGTGTTCTCTTTAACTGGAACTCCGAAAGAATTTTGTTTTACTGATAAAACAATATCGCAATTACGTTTTTAAATTGAAGGGATATTTCTATATCATTGCATTCTTGTTTAGATTTTCTTATTTCAACAAAGGCAGATATATTTTTATTTAAATTGCGTTTTTGGCGTCAGTAACGCTGCATATCTGTATTTATTCAAAAATATTTAAGTTACGCTGACTGTGACTTGCTGGTGATTTTCGAACAGAGTTTAGGTTTTCTCGCTTATAATTTCGTTGTACGATATAACCAAGAAATGGTGCTCTCAGTTTTAAGTTTCTGTTGTAGTAGTTGACGCGCTCTCCGAAATGCAATGCGGTCTATGATGTTATCGCAAAATATGTTTCTTTGTGTTCATCGCGCAGAACGATGTCAGCGCCGCCAAAGTTGCTTTTCAGCGTAAACTGAGACTTCTTCCAGACAATTTTCCTCCTGTTTGTGACAATCTTGTTGGTCCAGTTTCATCTTAGTGTGTGATTCGATGTTAGTGTGATTTTTCTACATTTGGCAATGTTTATTTTCAAGTGTGCCGTTTAATTTTTTGTCTACGATGTCATGCAACACCGCATTAGTATGTCTTGGTGTAATTGCTTAGCTGGGTGCCATTTTTAGTTTTTAAAGGGTATTTTTGTGTGAGACCTGGATTTTGTACGTGATCTCTCATTTTTATATTTTTGCGAAAATAATAATTTAATGTTTTGCCTCATTATATCGGTATTTTTATTTGGAGTGAATGTAACCAGAAAAATTGATGAAACCGATGATTTTTTTATTGTGCAAAATAAATTTCGTTCGCTTCAGTTTGGTGTGCGCTGCATTACTTTTTTTTTTGTATTCAACTTTCTATGTGTCGAACGCTTTCGAAATATTATGACTCATTTTTAAAATGTATGCTTAGGGGTAAGTGGTGCTGTTGCTACCAGACACAATCAATCCTTGTAAGTGAAAATGGTACGGTCGTTCTCCCCTCGTAGTTAGCTCTCACTCCCCCATTAGTTATCATTTTTAAAAGATTTCAAACCCAGAATGCTTTCTCCCCCCTCTCCTCCCTTCTTAAGAATTCGGGGTTCTTTTGACAACAGAAATGGGTATAGAAGCGGGGATCCCACTCTTGCTACAGGTTCTGCCAGTTTTTTTGCCAGCGATCTTTTCTCGATGCTGAGAGGCTAAGGAATGTTCGCGAGATGAACTTTTGTGACTGAACCGTAACAGGCCACCATTGCCGCGGGGGAATGGGAAGGGGGAATGAGACAGGCGCGTGTAGGCACTGTTGGTGTAATCGCGGGCGCAAGTTAGTCTCAAACCCGAAAAGCCACTGCGTCATAAAAACAAAAGTCATTGGAACAGTTCAATGCATAGAAATTAATAAATATAAGTTATCGCAGTACGTTGGGGCTTAACGGTCAAAAGGTAGCCGTGCAAAACTCATTTTCACGTGCAAAACATGATTTTAAAAATTATTATGGCATGTTCATCACATACGGGTCAGGTGGAAAACTCCGGATAAACTTCTGAAAAATAATAACGTGCCGAATTTTTTTTTTTTTAATTGTTAAATTGCATTAACATTAATGAAACGCAAAAAAAAATAATTTTGAATATAGTTCCGCGTGAGGCGAATTGTTAGCGTTTCGCTGATAGCCACTCCAACAACTGTGCAGAAACGTTTTTGCCCACATGTTCCTCTGCTTTGCGCGCGACCCCGAAGGCGGGATGTAATGCACAGAGCGCGGCCAATGGGAAATAATCCGGTCACGAAACAGGTGGTCCACCAATCGAGCGATCGACGCGCCGCCACTTGTTGCGGTGGGCAGGTGTAGAAGCTGCTCAGCGAATGGTGTGTGTTGGTCCACCACCAAAATAGAGTGGCGGTGATTTTGTTTACAGTTTCGAGAAACTTTGCCGTGTGTTCCCCCGCCATCGGGTGCGCTAAAGTTTTATTTTTGGCTGCAACGAAACTTGATTCTACCGTTTTACCTTTTGGTGCCTGCATGGTTAACGTCAATTTTGCTTCAGTGTGTTCGGTGCGTGAACTATGGATACGACAGACCCCGGACTATCGGAGTTATCGTTTGGTGTTGTTGATTTGCATCGAGTTGGATCTACTTCAATTCTTTGCCAGTAAAGGTTGGTAATGTTGTTAAATATCTATCTGCACCTAAAATGTGTATTTTTCATTATGACTTCAACGTTTCTTGACATTTGGTTGACTATTGCTATTACAATATGTACCCGCAAGTAGCCGCGGAGGAACCCGCAGGCGGGGTACTATGTATACTGAAGGGGTATGGGTTATTTGTGTTCAATAATTATTGATTATTGAATAATTATTAATTATACTTTTATTTTTAATTTATAAATTGTTCTTAAAAATTTAATTAAAAAAAATCCAAACACCGTACTTTGAATTTTTCAAAATAATTTTATTATCACGTACGTCTATATGAGATTTATTAATTGCGCAAATTGAAAATTAATTTCCGTTGAAATGTTGTCTAAGATCTACTTTATGTAAAAGTTCATGCGCTGGCCTTTGCTGCAACATCATTCCGAATGTACAGCTCAAATCAGAAATTTACCTAAAAAGAAAAATTTGAACGCAGATCCGAACTCCTTTCTTTCTCCAACTTTTTGTTGTTGTTTTCGATTTCGATTTTGTAGTTTTCAAAAGCCAAATTTCGCCGTTCACCCGGGGTAAACTAGATCATTTTTGTCGGAGACTATAACCTCATTCGCGTTATGTGACATCCAGCGCCCTATTTATTATTTTTCATCGTATTGGTTCTTTATTACTCGAATCCGTCAACGAAATAGCAGATCACTCAAATGATAGTACACTTTCCAATGGTGATCATGCGTGTAAAATACACGTAACATAACCAAAGCTCTAATTATCAAAGATCTAATTAGCAAAATGTGCTTGACACGTCCAGTTTCTAATTCTTGAAGTTGATTTGTTCACTGGTTCACACCCACAAACCCTTGTCAGTACGCCTCTTGACCATATCTTACTTGCGCAAAGTGTTGAAATGATCTAAACTGTATTGTCGACAATGGCAATTTCTCATTAGGAGAAAATTGGTGTTAGGAAATTCGTAATTTCTTCCTCGGGCCATTACGAATCAGCTAAAATAGACCAAACAACCCGCCCTGTCCCGCAACAAAATTTTCTGTAAACTTTATATTAGTCCTGTCTATTTTCTTGTCTACATGTACCGGTACATGTATATTGCCTTTTCGCTAAGCAGCCAGAGTGATTAACTTATTTTCCTTAACAATTTTGTTTACACGCAATATCAAATGCTATAAATAGGTAACAATTGCAGCATACATGGCACTTTCATTTTTGTATAAAATTAGGGGTGGACAAATAATTTTCTTTGACGCAACAGTTTAATTCGAAACATTTTTTTTTATTATGGATGGCCTCGTGGATATAAATTGCCGAAAAAGTTTCATTAATTTTTGTCTTATTTTATTTTCAATTTGTTATCGGTCATGCATTTTATGTAAAAAAGTACGTCTATCCAGATGAAAATAACGGTGTATTTACAAAGGCATGTCAATTATTTGCTATTTTCTATTTTAACAATGGCAGAAAAATTCAAAATTTATTTATTTTCATTCTACATGTATGTTGAAACAATTATAATTTTCTTATTAAGCCCACAAAAGCACAATTTGTATTACACTAGCTCAATTTCACTGTGAAAACAATTAAACCTTTTAAAAAACACTACAAATGCCACTTTATATTTTAATCATTGTGTAATCGGCCTACACAAAAAATAGTAACGATCATAATGAATTAAGAATTAAGAGCTCCTAGTACTCGGTAACTTCATTCCTGAAATAATTTCCAATTTTGGAACCCTGTATTTGGTCGTACAAGCGCAATGGTTGAATCCAGAATCTCAGACTCAGAGGACGGGGGACGGCAGGCTCCAGGCTACGGTAATAATGGGCACTCTACCAAAAATGCAATAAAATAAACGGTACGTTAAAAACCTTGCAAATGAATGGGTAATCCACACACATAGAAGCTAGATAAATTATTTTTGTATTGCTTTAGCATTTCAGAGGCACCATGCAGCTTAAATGGTCATCGCGAGCTAACTAAGAGCATATTTATAAAAATCTTGGTCCGTTCGCATAAATTCAGATTCAATTAGCAACCGTGTATCTGTAGCCCCATTCTCCTTGGCAAAACAAGTTTGCTAGGACTCCATTTTTTATTAATCAATCTAGTTTTGTGAACCCATTCTTAATTTAATATCGCTGTTCCACTTTTTCGCCACACCGCTATCTCCAACGGCAAGCGTTTCAAAAGAAAATTTATGTTGAATTTTAGTTTTGTTGAACTAGATACCTAGCCGGCTTTATTCTTCATAGCACAATCTATTTCCAATTTCGTAGAGACCAGATTCGGGTAAATATTTAGTTCAGGTAATTTATAATTAACTTTCAAATGCCCTAGAGAGCTGAAGGATTGTGCGCAGCTAAGTCTCACGAAACTTTTTTATCTATCAAATTTTGACGGATCCTCGAATGATCTTTCATGATTCGTTATTGGAGGATATTTCGTTAAAAACAATCGTTAAATAACATTAAAAAAATTTAGTGGTGTTACTACACAAATAAATTAATTAAATATTACCGCTAAATTAGTGAAATATTTAAAGGTGTCAGCATCTCAAAAATAAAATTTATGCTCATTTCGATGTATAAATAAAATGTTGCATCCGAATAACGAAGGTTTATTACATGTTTAAACATTTGAGTTAGAACAGTTCCAGAAAGGAGAATTAACACACAGTAACATCAAATGCAATCTGAACTCCAATCTTGTCTTTATGGTGGATTTTTTTTCTTTTTAACGTTGCACGAGAACGACCACTTAACAAAGCAGGAAAAAAATGTTTCTTTTTTTAATTCGCCGTGAGGGCACACGCTATATAACATCATCTCACCTGCATGCTAAACGGCTGACCGTACTTGCACTTGGTGACAAAGTGCTCGCAGTTGTTGAGGAACAACTTGTAGGAGATGCTTCGGCCCACACAGGACAAGGCAAAGCGGACGACTTCGGCGGCTGGCCGCGGCTCCACTTTGAAATACTCGGCTGCCTCGCGCACCAGGTTGTTGATTCGGGTCCGACACTGTGATCCGCCGTCGGCCGCCTTGTCCAGCAGGTTCTCGGTTTGGATAGAATAGGAGAAGTTGTAACCGCTGAAACCCTTGTTGCCTGTTACGTTCACGATCTGACCGTTGCCAACGTACACTGCAAAGTGACCATAGGCCACGTGGTTGAATTCGATGAGGTCGCCCGGCTGGGGGGTCAAGCTGGACGTAGTCACGAATGGCGCCTGCTCATAATAAGTGGCCTGTTTGCCTAAGACCTGTCAGATGTAGGAATACGCACATTTGAGCAGTATTGTTTCATATAGCCACTATTATGGGCTATTCTGTGTTACACTGGACTACGATGGGTTACAATAGCTACAAAAATGGGCGCGCCAGATGTGCTCGAAAATTTACTGGTGATAAAATGTAATTAAATGGTAACATATTTAATTACAGTTATCGGTTTATCACCATCATAAACGAAGGTCAACAATGCGTGATATTTATTCCAATCACAACCAGTCAGTGTTGGGGAAAACGAATCGGATAATTTCCCTGTCTAGGAACTTGTTTCTTTTTTGAGGAACTTAGGAACGCTTAGGTTCCTTTTTATTTTTGTGGAACGGGAACTTGTTCACTTTTATCATCGGAACCCAACACTGCAACCAGCTGCACATAAGGATAATAATCAGTTGCACATAAGGCTTTTAATGTCTTTGTCTACGATATATCGAAAGGGCTAATCAATACGGGCTCGAACCCTTGATCTTTCATTCAGCAAATGGGCTCGCAATCAACTAAGCCAAAAGATAAAATTTTCCAAATTCGGTTTAATATTTATTTTAAAAAAAATTGGCGAGTTTGGAAAACAAATCTTGGCGCACACAAAGCCTTTATTAATTGATTACTAAAGTACCCGACTTGGGATTGTTGCAGCCTATGACTTACTTCATCAACGTAGAAAATAACACTTACCAAAGTGGCTATACCAAGGTCCATTTTGAGTATCTTTTCTATGACTAGTTGTTAACAGCTTGCGTGAGACAGGCGTTTTGACATTGAATCGTTCAACCGAGCTTAGTTAGCCTCTGTCAGGCTCTGCGTACCCCATTCATTCTATAATCAAAAGTGAAAACAAAGCATATACGTTCTAGGAATGGTTTCGAAAAAATGTAATTGAGGGAACTGTTATGGTGAGTCATGGTAAATGAAATGTTTCCTTGACCACTATTTAGATTATTTGGTTGAGTTTTCAGGGGCAGCACTGTGTTTTAAAGCGACGCCCAAATCATGCAACGCATTAATGTATTGCAGGAAAGCTCACTTTTAAAATACGCCTACTTCAGCAGTAAAAGCTGCCATCTGTTTCCTGTTGCAAATTAAAAAGTTCATGAGATAATCTTTCATTTTAACATTTTTCAAACAAAATGGCACACTTCTACCTAATATTTTTTAAATATAAAAATCCTGTGTTCATATACTTTTTTTGTAATAACAAGTTACCGTGCTCTGAAAATTGTTTTTTAATTCATCTGATCTTATTCGTGCAATAATTACTGAGTCGGCGCCATTTTTCCTTTTAATTTATTATTATTATTCTAAAAATGTTTAATGTGACTTCCAGGTGTTGTGACTGGCACTACCATAAAGTCATATTAACATAAAGTGGAAGGGGTATACTGGGCCCGAGTGCTTGAGTCACTTTTGACCTTTGCTTATCAGACATGACAGCGAGCGTTTCTGTTACCATTTGAAATTTGGGCTTGGCTTTATCATGCTTTCCCCCCGAATCGCATGTGCGTCTCATAAATATTCAACATCAACAAACAATCGCCACATTCGACGTATTGGAATTAGCTTGCGTAGTCTACTTGCGTAGTCACAATTTGCATTTCACTTACAGGGTGCTTCATTAAAAAATCATACAGATCATTGGTCAAATAATTTTTTTCATTGATCTGCATGAAATTTATTGCATTCGCATAGGAACCTTTACTGTTAAATCTCTGATCCAATTTGTTTGGGAAAAAATATCACGCTGATTTTTTTAATGGTACAAGTAATTGTTTCATTGGCCTTGTGAAGTTCACCTAGGTGTCCGAGTGTACGTGACTCCATTTCTGACCGTGCCATTGAGTAAAAACAATCCGATTTTCGCGCTATTCAATATGAAAAAAATTAGACCATTCTCAATTAAAATGTCTGCTCCAAATAGGCGTTCCGGAACACGGCACTATGGTAATCGCGATATAGGACAACTTCATGAAGAAAAAAAAATAAATTTGCAATATTATTATCATCGCGCATGTTTTTGCAAATTTTGTTAACAAGTATACCCATATTTCAACATATGGCATTCATTATTTTTTAGCATGCGTTCAACCCTGATGTAATCACGGTCTATTACGAATAGTACCAAAAGGCCATCCCGGTTCTCTTACTTCGACCTTGCAAGTGCCTTCAAATTATTGAAATTCTTGGAAAGTTTTTCGCAATTACTCTGAAATTAGGGACGAAAATAAATTCGAACGTAGCCATTTTTCTCACGGTGAGAAGTTTATCTAGTTGGTTTATAGTGAACGAGCCTTTAAAACTATCGATTTCGTAGATATTCTAATAACCTCAAAATAGCCCATGAAATTAGAGTTTAGTGATGCCAGCAGGCATTCCTCAAGGTAAACGGCTTTTTTATACGTGAGAACAAACGTGTACGAAAACATGGAAATGAACAGTTATCTGCGCGTATATCGCTATAGATTCCTAGACATGCATACTCTTTAATTGTTGAATTCTAGTTTTTTTTTCCTCATTGGAACTGGACGGAATCTCCGGTTTGGAGCGCGAACAACGACGAGGAAACTGTCGCCGGAAGTAGATAATATGTAATGATGAATGAATCGCCGCTCAGTACCAACCGATACGCGACCATTGGGGAAGGGCGTTTTCAGTCACAGATTGAATTGCTTTTGCCAGCTGCAAGTACTTACCTATAAATATATTCGTATATCTTCTCGAGACCCAGCGTCAATTTTAATATAAAACAACCATCGAAAAGAACGGTTCTATTACAGCGTTGGGTTTAACGGCGACTATATAAGAGCATTTGAGGAAATCCTATTTACAATTTTACAATTTTACAATTTACAATTTTACAATTTACAATTTGTTACAATTTACAATTTAGGGGCATTCAATAAGGTTGCTCAATCAATTTTTCCAAAAAAGAATGGCTGAATGGATTTTAAAGGTATTACTGAGCCTCTTCTAATTTTTTTTAATTTGAACGTTTCCAAGATTTATCAATGAGTTATTAAGAAATGGGAGACTAAAATACAGGTAGTTCTGATGTTTAATGTTTATTATTATTTTTTTTTTCAGTGCTGGAGTAACCGGTGCGCTTATTGGTGATTCATCCATGTGCTGCTTGGGGCGCTCGCGTAGTCGTCGCCAGCCTCATGGACAGTCACGCGAGATGCTGGCTGGTGGTGGCAACCGTGGCGCCGCTGGTGGCGGTGCTATCACTCTGGAGCCTGCACACGCTACACGCTTACCGCCGTCATTGGCGCACCACGGACCTGTTTTTCGTGGCCGCCGTGGCGCAGGAGCTGCTTAACGCCATCTTCCTACTGGGCAATGCCCTGCTCAACCTCACCTGGCGGGAGGAGCTAGCCCCGCTCTGCTCGCTCTTCGTCTGGACATCGGTGGCCGCGCGCACCCTCCAGCTGGCCACCCTCGCCTCCCTGGTGCTGGACGTGGCGCTGACCGCCCGCTGGCCCTACAAGTACCGGCTGGGTGTTCGACGACACCAGGTACGCTACCACCTGGTGGTGCTGGCCACGGTGGCCGCGGTGGTGGGCGCGGCCGCCGTTTTCGCCGGCGGTGGCCGCCCGCCCGGACCGCCCGTCGATTCCTGCTTCCTTCTCCCCTTCGCCCTCGATAGAAGTTTCGTGCTGTTCCTGCTCTCCCTCCAGGGGGCACTGGCGCTAGCCAGCATGACGGCCGCCCTTCACGTGCACGCAAGGAGCTCCAGCTGTGTAACCTTGGCCTCGGCGCCGCCGCCCACCCAACGGCCGGCTTCGCTCCTGCCCAACCCGTTCCTGGTAACAGACGCTGCTCGTGCCGGACTGCCGTCCGTGGGACTGCCTGGCTGTTCGTCGCCCGGGCTCGGCGCCGGGGCGGCCGCCTGGCCTCGTCCGGGCAGCGTACAGCCGTCCAGCGTGTCGCTGGTGCGCGAGGGGGCTGGGCGTCCGTTTCGTTGGCGCGTGATTCTGACCGTGTTGGCTACGTGTCTGCTCGTCAACCATCTTCCCTACCTGGTAAGCGTTTCTTTATTTTTTACAGGCGGCTCAAATTCTCGGTAGTGTGTATTCGTGCAGGTGGTTTACTACTTTTCAGGGCAACGCGGTTTCGCGTGACATTGGTCACGTCGACATTCTCGCCTTCCCACGGCCTTATCTTTTTTTTTTCTAGAGCAGGCGAGGAGTGAAGGCGATACTATAAAATGTGCTCGTGCCCGACTGCTTCGATATCTGTTCGGGTTGAATTGCAAGCCACATACATTGTATGGCAATCAATACACGTTATATGGATTCGTGCAAAATGTCTGTGAATTAACTGAATCGAATCAGCGTGCATATAAAATATAGGACGAATTTCATCTTTGTATTTTTTGCGACATTTTGCTGATATTATTAACATTAGCGATACCTTAAAGTCCATTTGAAAGTTTGCGCAATTTACAAAGGCATTTAATTTAAATTTTTTAACTTCTTTTACTATAATAATTGGATAAGAAAAATTTATATTGTATGCATATTAATTCTTTACTAGACTAATTGGATAAGAAATATTTGAATATAAAAATATGTAAGTATACAAAGTGAGGATTTGGGTGATTAATTCAAATCATTTTTATATAGGAGCGTATAGTTTTTAGCAATTCAACGCCTGTAGAGTATCGTAAGCGCGAAACCCGCTGAACACACTACATGTATTAATATGTATTTCTAATTTATTTGCTACTTCCTGTCCCTATAACACGCGTGCACATGTGCAGCTATATTAGGATACGGGGGAGGGTGACAACTAGACACCAAGAACACGGGAACACCGCCCGTCCGACTCGGTGTACAATTTCCAAAGTTTGAATAATCATTTCATCGCAGTGCCACTGACCCCCTCTCGACGTCCCTTCATCATCCCCTTGCCACCCACATAACTCGCTTGTAAAGCATTGGGATCATTCTCACCTGCCACATGTGTGGCGCCAAAACGAAATTTTGAAGGCGGATGTTGTATGTTGAAGGTATTGTGTTTGCTCGGTTGGGCAAAAAAAAACTCGATCGTGTCGAATTTTTTGTCGCCGTCGCCTCTCTATAGCACAGTGCATACCGTATATGCCGCCACGCTCTTCTACTTGAATGCACAATAATTGTTCCGAGCAGATTTCGAGCACACAATACCGTTAGTTTTTTAGCGCCGCCAGCCTTGTTGTGCGCTACTTTTTTGCCAGCGCGACTATACACAGTACGGTGCATTTGCCTTTTTATGTTCTTGGATCCTGAGACCCGTTTTCACCTTAACAAAAATGAAGAGAGCGCGCGTTTAGGATGAACGATCGCTCACGAAACAATTATCTTTCTCTTTCTAAACATTCTTACCTTTTAGCATCGGCAAGGTAAATAGATTTTGCCATCCAATTTTTATATTTTTTATATGGACAGGTTTTGGGCTTCATTATTTATTTATTTTTTATTCCGGATAACTGTAGTGAATAGCACTACAGGATGTCATTGTACCCCTCGTGTCGCTATGGCAATATATGAGGGGCACATTCCAGTACCATAGGATCGAATAAATGAAAGCCTGCGCCGGGAATAGAACCCGGGAACACCCGCTCAGTAGACTGTGACCATATCCATTGAGCCACTGTGGGCCGACAAATGAGAAGGTGCATGGTCTGATCTTTGTATTTCTTAAATGGCATGTCATATTTTGAAATCTTTAAACAAAAATTTAGAGGTACCGGAGTTAAAAAATCATTAATTCGTAAAAATTCAAAGCTTAAATAGCGAGATGAGCAAAAAATAGTTTTATCGTGACATTACTGCTAATAATTTCGCACAATCACTGCAAATCATCTAAAACACATTTCAAGTCGTCTCAAACGCAATTATAATTTTGTCTAAAGCAATTTGATATTATAGTTATGGAAAACAATTTTCAGAGACATCCGATCAGGCTAATACTATTTTAAAATCGGTAAACTTGCATTTTGTCAAATAATATAGCCAGCGTATTCACTGTTACCACATAACAACTCATTGGTGTTTACGATTAGGTTCATGATGATTGGATCATCGCCGTCGTGGTGCCGATCATTAAACAGTGATGAATATGGAAAGTAGACGCAATTCTTGCAGCGATTAGCATGCGGGTGCCAGCGAGGGGTGCTGAGGGACACCTGATGCTTTCGGCTTTATTAGCCACGCACCAAATACGAAGAAAATAGCAGTTCGCGTGCCGCCGTCATCCTTGCTCCAACCTTCCCAGTTTCCCCCTATTGGTAAAACCACCTGCATGGATTAACGCCATCAGCTAACTCGCATTTTATGCACCAACAGTTGATCAACAATGCCGCGGTTCACGCTCATGAGATCTCCACCGAAACGGGTATCATTTCCTGGATTCTAGCTAAAACATCTAAACTTGTATTTTATCCCATATTATGGAATTCAGTGTGCAAATTGTAGTTTAGAAGAGTGCAGCATTTTAACGGGTTTTTTTTTAAGTGACCTTATTCTAAGGTGCTTGTTCCCAATTGGCGTCTTTAACCCTCTTATGGATTATGACGTCAAAAA
The DNA here is from genome assembly GCA_033995665.1 of Melogona broelemanni. Classification (NCBI taxonomy): domain Eukaryota; kingdom Metazoa; phylum Arthropoda; class Diplopoda; order Chordeumatida; family Chordeumatidae; genus Melogona; species Melogona broelemanni. Next base: position 5,300 of record JAUJYS010000270.1, on the reverse strand, counting down.
CACAGTTTTATGACACGATGTCTTTTCCTACAGCTTTAATCAAAAACATGTTGGAACAAAAATAAATTACAACTTTAGAGCTGCAGCACTCACTATGTACGCAGAGACAAATGTCGAAAAACGAGTCTGCTCGTTTGCTCGCAGTTGCTCGCAGCTGACAGTTTTCAGTTTTCTGAAATACACAGCTTTTTTGTTGTTTACGTTTGTGCATGGTTCTCACGAGGATACAGTCTCATAGACACCATTGCTTCGAGCAAAGCGGTTTTTTTCACTCCCGACCACAATTTTGGCCTATAAAATACACACTCTCCAAAAGTTTCCATTCTCTCATTGTAAAAATATAGCCTGCAGGAAGGTGGAGGAGGAAGGGAGAATTTAATTTACCCTCCCCCACCCCCGCGTTCAACCCCACCTTCCTCATATATACCTTATGGTACGTTACTGGTATTTTGTTTATTCTGTTTATACAAAAACCGATTTATTAAGAGGGCTTTTTTCCTAGTCTTTTTTTCTTCTACTTTTCCCTTTTGCATCATACTCCATCAAACACTCAAGTAGCTGAAAACGTGTTTTCCCGTGACATCAATAAAGCTGTGTAAAACGAAATATGCTCTGCGCAAGGTGCGTTAAAACTTAAAAGGGGTATACGGCGAAGACATGAAATGCATGTTTGTGGCTATACAAGTATATGTGCATTATATGGTGTAATCGAAGTTACGGAACGTTTAATTAGGCCACGTGCATTTATAAAAAAAATATTAAAGGGTGTATGTGCAATAACGCGCGGTCTGCTGGAAATACTAGATGCCATCGTAATGTCCATGCGGTTCATGTGTTTCCATTTGGAAAAAGAAGACGATTTTATTTGACGAAATTAAAGTAAAATGTCAAACCCGATTGAAAAATGCGAGGTCGCGAAATCAGTCATCTTGTAATAGGCATGTATGACGGTCAACGACAAACATTCGTTCTCCTGAAACAATGCTTTTTTGAAAAATGTTTTTGTATCGAATCAAGTATCCTTTCCATTATAACCTATTGTTTGTTACGTGTGTCATCTTCAAACCTTAATGTGGATTGATTAGTATTGAAATGCTCCAAACGAGAATTTACAAGCATATAAGGAGATGATGGCTTGGTTCGAAGTGTTGGACATAAAGTGACTTTATTTTTGTATTTGTATGGAAGGATGATGATGATCAATATGATTCCAAAAATAATTGATGTTTATAATTGCCTATAATGATGTACTACTGCAGCTATGCCGCTGATGTGTTAAAGTGTGTTATATTGTTTCTAAAGACACATGCAAGAAAAAATTTCAATTGCATGATGTGCACGCATGCGTACCTACATTATGTTCTGTGTTCTCTTGATAAACGTGTCAGACGTCTTCATTTGTGGCAATTATTCGCAGAATTACTTTATGGAGCCCCAAACGTGTAATCAAACAAACAAAGCGTTTAGGAAGAATGCATCTTGTGAGTGCATCACATACATGCAAGTATAATTTTGTCCCGCAAATGACGAGATCATTTTATTGCGGCTTGCCCATTCATTCCAATGCACGTAGGAACAGGGAGCTTTTGTACAGTAGATGCAAATAAAACGCGCATTTATCATGTTTATGCCTTTCAACCACGTCTCGCTGGAAATAAGCTGTGGAGGATTAACGGACCATGACTTTTAAAATGATTTTTTTTTTCAAACAGCGCATTGTGATAACGATTAACGGCGTAAATATTTTTATTAACTCATATTCGTGTTGGTTTTAAACCTTTTTAAAACAGGAAATTCGTTTAAGAAGCACCGCGTCGAAGACGTGAAATTAAAAATAATGTTTTTGCTTAGCGCCTGTCTAAATAGAAATTATTGTTTCAAGAATATTAAAAAAAGAAAACATTGCCGCAATACACTGTATACCACTATCGATAATTTGAAATTTGAGATTGTACCAGTTATCGGTTAGATTTTTTTCAAAACGCTTCAGAAAGTCAAATGTGCTGCCAGGAACAAGGAAGTTTCCTATCGAGTTGCGAACAAAAAAGATGTTTGGCTCGGTTATTACACAAAAATCTACTTCGAAATTCAGTTAGTCGTGTATCACTGCTCAGATATCATTATCTCACTATAGGAAAGCAAATCAGATATTTGAGGAAATTCTTCGTAATAACTTGTCTGATGGCCAGATCGCGTTTATTACTTCGCAGAACGCGAAAACGTGAGGTTAAATGTAAATCGCGTAGATATGGCCGCTTTACGAGAGAGATATTTCAAAAGCGCGGGTCGCCGATTTTTGGCAAGAAGGCGAGGCCTCGATAGAAAATAAAATTAACCGATCGACCGACCACAAAAAAAAAATGGTTGGCGGCGGCGGTGGTGGTAAGTCGGTCGACATTCGGCCGTCCACTTTCCTCAACGTTTTCTGCGCCAGCTCGCGTTTTCCACTTTTTTTTTCTTTCCCTCTTGCCCATTTTTGTTAACGTGGTTTAGCGCTGCGAAAAATATAATCAGGCTGCTATAGCGACCTCCTTTCGTTCGCCGTGGACAATGTGTTTTGCTATTGCTCACATTGGTGCTCACCTCTGACCCCTTTTCGTGAGAGGAGCTTGGCGCACCGTTATTGCCATAAACGAGCGGGCACATTTTTGTTCCGCGGACCACACAACTACATGACGAGGGCCAATACCCGGCCGAGACCTCAGGAATCTTTTTCTGAAAAACAGCGCTTTGAGATGGAAATATTAGTAGTTTCCGAGAAATTTATATGCAGCTACATTTCTTTATTGACAACAAATAGACTTTCAGTTCTTTGAGTCCGGAAATTTAATTCAGCGATTGAAGTTTAAGCATTTAAATAAATGAAAGTTTATTTGTCAATAGCTCGACATTCATCTCGGCGTGCTCCTGCACCTTCACAAAATTCTCATTTATTTCAAAATGATAATAGTTAAGCATCCGATGTAATAAAACAGAGTGTCGGAATGCGCAGTTGCAACTCCTCGATCACGCTAGGCCAAGCTGTGACGTCGTGATAGTAGCAATATTCGAATGAAACCTGCGAAAGTGCTGCCTGTTCTCGAACAAACTTTTGAGCTAGTTAGTTTATAACGTAATTTAGCAACGTAATCGAAATGTAACAGTCTGCAGTGTAATTTAGAAAATATTTGCCAGCAACATTGTCGAGCAATTTCGAATATCCGAAACCGTTATGAAATATTTCATTTTGATTCATAACTGATTGCGAGTCTCTGGAGGTTACATCTGTACCTGGGGACGCGGGTCACCTGTTGACCAACGCGCCTTCTCCGATTGGCGGCCAGCGCGAACGCAACACGAGGGGTGTGCGAACAATGCCGCTAGGGGGCTCCAATGAAGAGAGGGGATGGAGGGGGCGGGAGCGTCCCACAAGTCGCTCGCCACCTTTGTTGCTCGATCTCTCTATCTATCTCTCTCTCTGGCTCTACGCAGGTAACCTATTTACTGGCGACGCTGACGCCAATCTCTGCATGGCCGAGCGCAGAAGGCCATCGCTGTATAGGTTGCGTTCAGGTTGATGGGGAGGGGTGGCACGGCGAATGGAGTAGGCCTAAAATTGCTCAATTAGCTTCCATCGGATTGGTGCGGCGGGGTAACTTTCGTATTAAACGGCCGGTTCATTCAGGCAACTTTCCTATATCTAAAAGTGGTCAATTTCATTTTTTTTTTCTTCTTTCGAAATCAAATTTTCTCGGTTTGTGCATGTGTTCAGCGACTTTTAGGAATTATTCTACCAAACCGAGCATTGTCAAATTCGAACAATCGAATCTGTGAACGTCGCTCACAAAATGCAGAACGTAACCTGCACCGTGATGGTGTGTCACACCTGTTTTTATCTGTATTTTTTTATTTCAACTTTCGCATTTATTTTACTTTTTTCACCTGGGACAAGACCAGAATGATCAGGAATTTTTTTTTAATGGGTTGGTAAACCGGTCTACACTTTCTTCGGAATCGCACATACATGTATTCGTAAAGTTCATTGTCTAAACAGGAACAGGAATAGCTTGTTATCGTACAGATATGTATTAGTTTGGATCATCTCCCTATGTAATGACGATATCTGTCTGATCGCGGCAGGTTTTTAGTGGTTTTCCCTTACAGAGCCTATACGCCTCTGCTTATTGAATTTAGAAATTACTTTTGGTTTTTGGCGTTCGGAGGCGTAGCTACACTGCATTATGTATATGATCGAGATGCTGTAATCCAGTCCGGCAGCATCTGGGCCTCCATTACTAAATTGCTAACAATAGGCTAGCGCAGGTGTACGACCGGGGCATTTCACGCCGCATTAGAAGAAACTTTACAGAATACATATGTACAAGTAAATTTTAACGATTGGTGATAATGCGCTTTTTAATACATCCTCCTGGAAACCTGCCTATTAAAATATATGATCGTTACCCCAAGTTTCTGGCTAAGTGTTTAAAATTATAACCGCAGTTTCTATTTAAAAAATAATAGGTGTTCGAATAGGATTCCATCAAAATCGCAGTAGCCCAGGTAACTGAGTAACCATACCGTTATGAATGCTCCAGGTTCGATTCCCGGCGGGCGTGAATGTGATCCCGAAATATAGGTTAAAATTAAATCCTCGAATAGCTCACAGACAAAACGTCACGTATAGAGACACACAATCTATCTTAGCCAGTATAGGGTTCGTTTCTTTTGAAACCTTTTTGAATAGCAGTTCCCGTTCCAGTTATTCAAAAATTAAAATTAACCCAGGCGTCCTTGAGTTTCTCAAAATAGGAACCAGTTCCTAGGAACAGAACTTTTCCGTTTCGTTTCTACCCAACACTGCTCTTAGCAAAACATAAGCCTAAGTATAAAATAAAAATACAGTGATATAAAGTTGTTCCTTAACAAAATTTGCTTTTTCTAAGAGATAATGTACGTGTATCGCACGCTAAATACATTTTCCCTACATGATCCACGAGAACAGGTATGGGGGCCAAACGAGGGATCTGTTAAACATCATTTTGCGACGATCGGCTGGTTGGATGGGTATTTTACGAATGCATCGAATTAACAGCAAAACGAGATGCTGCAGGCAGGCTGACAGGGTCGTCGTTTTTCTTCCTGAAAGCTGAGGTGAAGTCAAACCCGCCAAATACTGACGAGGTTATTGACTTCCCACTCCTATATATATCTGCCTGTATAAAACCTTGCCGCCGGTTTACCCTGTCGAAGATTTGTTATTCCTCACGTCGTCGCGCGACACAGCCTCTCTCTCTCTCCCTATATCTCTCATTTTAAGA
>JAUJYS010000269.1:0-26148 GCA_033995665.1 Melogona broelemanni | reverse complement strand
CCCTGCCCCTCACATATCTCCATAGAGACACGAGGGTGCAGTAGTCCTGTGGTGCACTAGGCGCTACGGTGACTTATTAAAAAAAAATAATAATAATCCATTGCGGTTTGTAATCGAATACAATAAGTACTCCCTAAAACTTGCTAAAGTTAAGGGAAGGCTGATCTTCACTGTATTCACATTATTTGAGAATTGCGGAAATGATAAAAATTGTACACTTACTGGGGGACTGCTGGCCTAAATCCTTCTTTTTCTCCACGCAAACGCACATGATAATGAGCGCCAACAGCAGCAGACCAATGCAGGCGGCGATAGGAATCACGATGCGCAGGTCAATGTAAAACAGGATGCTGCGACCGTCTTCCAACACTGTCGTCTCCATATCGGGTGTCACAGTGCCTGAAACGAATGAATGAAATGAGCATCGTCCACGCAGGTTGATTACATAGTAGGGTTAATACCAGTGTTTGGTAGAAACGTAACGGAAAAGTTCCGTTCCTAGAAACTGGTTCCTTTCCTAAGGAACTTAGGAACGCTTAGGCTCCCTTACTTAGGATGCAACGTTAATTAGGAACGGTTTAGTTCCTTTTTAAGGAACTGGAACGGAGATTCCTTTTCTGTGTACAGGCCAGGGTTTCTTTTGCCATAACTTTAAATTTTTTTACGCTTACAATTTTCCAAAGTATGTCGACAGCAGAACAATTTTACGCAGATCAAAATTGCTAACGATTTTGACCTGTGTCTACAAATCGGCATAACTCCTTTAGTTCCCGCATTTCCCGTTTGACGTCATCATGAACATAACCACTTTATATCCACTCCAATCATGTTATCTTCTTCAAGTATTTTTTAATCGAAGAAACGGAAAAAAATTACAGGTTCCTTTAGGAAAGGAACTAGGAACGGCCAGATTCCTTTTAATTTCAGGAGGAAGGGGAACTGGAATGGGTTCTTTTTAAAAAAAAAGAACGAACCCAACACTGGCCTGACTCGGTTCGTATTTCTTTTCGGTGCCGTACCGGAACATATACCACATTCTCTCCAAGACACATCGAGGTTATACCACGTCTAGAAAAAAGTCACTAAACGCACCTCCGTGAAGTGCCAAGGTGGCCACTTCGTACTCGGCGGTGGCTGATCCCGAGGTGCTGCGCGCCACTAAACGGATGTTGTACCAGGTGGCCGGTAGCAGGTCAGCGATAAGCACGTTCTTGCGGTCCACCGGGATCTCCTTGTCCAGCAGCACCCACAGGTCGCTGTGCTTCTGCTTGTACTCGACCAGGTACTGTTCAACCGGACACTCGCTGTTGACCACCTTGTCCAGGTGCAGGGTGAGCGAGTTGGCCCCTTCTTCGATCACCGACTTGCCGTGGAGGAGCAGGGGCACTGCGACACGAGACAATTGCGATTTATTACAAGTTTATTACAATTGAAAACCAGTTTCCCCACACTTTTACTGACTGAAATTGGAAATTTTCCCTGACGAAAACTCCCCAAAATTTTCCTGAATTTTTTTTAGAATAAATTATAGTCGCCAAACAACAAGAAACCCTGACAAAAAAATTGTGTCTTACTGAACATAATATTTCCTTAAATATACACCAGAACAGATCCTGTAACACACGAAAGCAGAGAAAATGATGCAAGGCGCGCAATTTCTTTTTAAATGGCACATAGAAGAAGGCAAGAGTGCACGCAAAGCAATACATTTTCCCCTGACTTCCATTGAATTTTTCAATTTTTGCACGATTTTGACTAACTTTCAAAACTTTTGGCCAATTTTTCCAGACTTTCAAAAGTTTTGGGCGATTTTCCATTTGAATTAAAAATTACCTGTGCCGTTGGTCGCCTCCACAATAGTAGGCGACACGTCGCCCTTGCCAATGTCGTTGATGGCGAAGACGAATATTTCGTAGACGGTGCCGCATTGCAGCTCGATCAGTTCGTAGGCGAACGTCTCCGGGTCCAGGTCGATTTGTTCCCAGGTGCCGCCTTTCTCTCGGAAGTTGAGCACGAATCCTGCGGGCGAGTCATGGTTAGACAGCTTCTATCTACTTTTAACCTAATTTCAACCTAGTTTTAATTTTAATTTTTACCTAATTTTAATTTGAAATTTAATTTTAATCATACTCGAGTATAAATACTAATCAACAACGCCAGAAAGTCAAATCCAAAAATATCCCAAAATTTAAAATTAACTATCGTTACTCCCAAACCAATGCGGATAGATCAAACACTACTCCTTGAAATTACCTTTGATTTCAGCGCCGTGGTTCGGTCCGGCTAACCACTCGATGTGGAGAGACGATCTGGTGGTTAGGTTCACCTGGATTGTGGGAGCAGCCGGTGGCGCTAAAGTAGACGATTAAACATCTGACTTTTGCATTCACATTGAACATTCAATAGCATGGGTCATTTAGTTAAATTGAAAATTATTTATTAAAATTAATGTGTGGGCCCGTTCAATGTTATCAGAATTGGGAACCGTTACTTTTCCGTTCCTTGATCCTTTGACGTACCCAAAATTTGCACGGTAAATCGCACTTTGTCTTTGGAGACCTTGTTCTTTAGGATACAGGTGTACGTGCCGCTGTGGTATCCCTGAGCGTCCTTGATCTGTAGCGTCCCGTCGTTGAGGATCTTCAGTTTAGGGCTGGGCTTGATTGGCGTTTCCCTGAAAATTCGACAATATAATTCAAGGATATAAATTTAATCTCGGCAATACAATTTTTCGAATCGCTTCATGGTAATTATTATTTTTTAGCCAGGGTAGAATTAATGGTCTTGTATTGTCTTTTTATGTTAGTTTTCTTCACCAATTTGACGTAGTTCCATTTTTGTTTGAATGCTGTTCTGTTGGCATGTTTACAGTATCTTAAAAAATGCATATAATGTTCTGATGTATTTTAGGATATATATGATTTTATTTCTGCCATAATTATCAGACTACTCTGAACTCCAACAATTAAATAATAACTGAAATTCAATCTAACAAATGTACACCTGGTACCATTAAACCAATCGCCTATCTACCTATAATAATGCAATGGCAGTATCCTGAAATTTCAGCCTCTAGGAAATAAATTCAAATCAATAAGTGAATAAGATATCAATAAGTGAATAAGATATCAACAAGTGAATAAGATATCAATAAGTGAATAAGATATCAACAAGTGAATAAGATATCAATAAGTGAATAAGATATCAATAAGTGAATAAACTAAGAATTGAACGATATTATTTAAAATAAAAAATGAGACAATTAAGACAAAGAAGTAAATTGAATTGATGCAAGTAAACACAATCTTTTAATGAAACAAACAATTCGACTTATTGCTAAATTCTTACAAACACAAAATGTTTACCAGGTTTAACATCGAGCAGATTTTTGTTTACATTTCTGAATTACAGTCTTTGCACGTCGGCAAACTAAGCTAACATTCAACTCACACGAATAATGATTTCTCTCAAGTAAAATGATTTTTCATTAAAAAAAACACACGGGGATCTCTGATTGTATTTACAAGCGTGCTTGCATTTTAGTAGGACGTGGTGTCAAAACCTAAACAAATTTCCGAATATTTCGAATCTGTTTATTGCCCTCCTTTCCTTGCGCTTGTTTTCCCATGCCATCTTTGTTTCCTTGAAGCATTTTGCCATTTCCTCGAATCATTTTGCCGCCATCTTTCCCTTGAAGCTGCTTCGGTCCATCTTTTCCAGTACCAGTTCCCTGGAGTTGCTTTTGTCCATCTTTTCCAGTACCAGTTCCCTGGAGCTGCTTTTGTCCATCTTTAGACCCCTGGAGTTGCTTTTGGCCATCTTTATTTCCCTGGAGCTGCTTTTGTCCATCTTTAGTTCCCTGGAGTTGCTTTTGTCCATCTTTAGACCCCTGGAGTTGCTTTTGACCATCTTTATTTCCCTGGAGCTGCTTTTGTCCATCTTTATTTCCCTGGAGTTGCTTTTGTCCATCTTTAGTTCCCTGTAGTTGCTTTTGCCCATCTTTAGTTCCCTGGAGTTGCTTTTGCCCATCTTTGCCAGATCCAGTTCCCTGGAGTTGCTTGGGACCATCTTTGCCGCCGCTAGTTTGAAGCTGCTTGGGACCATCTTTGCCGCCGCTAGTCTGAAGCTGCTTGGGAACATCTTTGCCGCCGCTAGTCTGAAGCTGCTTGGGAACATCTTTGCCGCCGCCAGTCTGAAGCTGCTTGGGACCATCTTTCCCGCCGCCAGTCTGAAGCTGCTTGGGACCATCCTTGCCACCGCTAGTCTGAAGCTGCTTGGGACCGTCTTTGCCACCGCCAGTCTGCAGCTGCTTGGGGCCATCTTTTCCGCCGCTAGTCTGAAGCTGCTTGGGACCATCTTTGCCGCCAGTCTGCAGATCTCGCCTCTGCCTTGCCTCGTGCATGGCCAGTTCCTTCAGGTCATCCGCAGCCGAGTGCTCGTGGTTGCCATCACCGTGGAAGGGAGCCGGGGATTTCCCCGTCTGGGGTGCCGGGTTACCGTGGACCCCGCTGTAGATGGTCAGGCAAGCCGCCAGGGCCACGAAGATCAGAAGCTGCATGCTGGTAGACGTCAGGCTGGACATTCAATGCGGACTGGTCGTTGGAGAAGTGAAATGGCGCGGTACGGATACTCGAGTCGATAGAATGATGTCGGGCAACTCTATTTCCATGTGTGTCAGCTTAGTCATTCGAATCAAAGAGTGATGCTGCATTTGTGAACAGTTGCCTCTCCTTTATATACGTTGTGGCTAACCGCAGTGGAAACTCGTCAGAACGCTTCTGGATATGTTAGCCAGTGGCATCCTCTAATTTCTAATTTTGTGACTCTGTACAATAGGATAATTGCAAACGATTTATTGAGGTAATTGCGGGCGTTTTAAATGCTGTATACCCAGTCATTCATTTGCTTTTTTGTAATCGGGTCTCAATTATCGCGTGCCGATAAATAACTTTGTGTTTGGGGTTACAGAATGAATCCCATTATAGGTTTAATTCGAGAACTGCCAATATATCTAAACAAGTTGATCGGTGTGGTAGGTTACAGTTCCTTTCCGAAAATAAACGCGTTCCCCTATCCGGTTTTCCTACATAAAAAGGAATGAAACTAAACCGTTCCTATAAAAAAGGAACGAGAAACGATGTAGTTCCTTCGGTTAAAAAAAAACAACAAAGAAACGCAAAAATAAAAATGAATTCACAACACAGTGTTGAGTTCGTTCCATTTGGAAAGAAACCCGTTCCAGTTCGATCCCGTTTCTCGTATGATAAAAGGAACCCGTTACTGTTCCTCTCATGCCATACAACAATGGGTACGCAAGTCGTTCTCAAAATGTTCCTCCCATGAAAACAGGAACCCGTTCCCATTCCAGTTCCTACAAAAATTAAAAGGAACCTGACCGTCCCTAGTTCATCTTCAAAAGGAACCTGGAACTTTTCCGTTCCTTCAATCAATAAATATTTTAAAAAATATGTCAACTAATGCAATTAATGTTTACACAAAATTGTGATTACGTTCATGCTGACGCCAACTGGCCATTGCGGGTACTGATGACATACTCGTATGCCGATTGGCGGACACAGATAAAAATGTTTATCAGTTTCTGTTCAATGGTGTAAAAAATTATTCCGCTGTCGACACACTCTACAAAATTTTCCTTATAAAAAAATAAAGATATGGCGAAAGGAACCAATACACAAGGAACCTCTGTTCCATTTCCTCAAAAAAAAAATAAGAAGAAAAAGAAAAAAAGATTCCTAGGAAAGGAACCAGTTCCAAGGGAAGGAACCAGTTCTTAGGAAAAGAATCGGTTCCTAGGAAAGGAACCAGTTCCTAGAAAATCAACTTTTCAGTTCCGTTTCTACCGTTCCCGTTCCGTTCCCTATCTATTTCTACACTGATTCTACACTGAGGAACGGGAGCCGGAACTCGTTCCTTGTCTTAAACAAACATTCTCATCGCTTCTGGGGATGTAGTTTCATTACAGTGGCACAGAATATCCAAACGCATCAATACCGGCTTTAAGGCCAAACAACCATCGAAAAACGCCGAAAATTGTCATCCGATTCTGGCAGGTGAATTCACAATAGGCATTTGTCCGTTCACAATTAACAATGTAAAGTCACTATCGATACAACTGAGTTAATGGAAGCGTGCGCGCACGCATGTCATTGGAATTGTGCTGTTTTTTGTCCCTTTCGGACGTCGATTAGCAAATAATGGCAACAAGAATGAAAAGAGGACGACAAATCGGATACAATTTAGATAATTCGATACCGATTAGACACTCGACCATTTCGAGTATTCTTGAGCGCTGCGCAGTTTTGCGAACAAATGAGATTTTGTCTGTTATCCAATTGCGCATGATACTTAATAGAGAATGGTCGAAAAATAGGTAACCATATACAGAGCAACTTGTGGCCATTTCATTACGGTGTATAGCTATATTTCGTCTATTATGCGCCAATGTTTGATGTCGAAATCGCGACCTGTCGTGTTTAACTCCTTAATGGAAATAGCAACGGGTATGTCTAGCATTCGAATTTTTTTCAAAGATATAAAAGAGTAATAATTTCATTTTATTTAATTTAATTTTAAACATCAGTATATTCAGTATCAACAGTGTCTAACATCAAATATGGTTGGTGGTAGCCGTAACCTATTTAATTTATCTAACTTTTAGAAAAAATATGAGATTCAGCTGTTGTCATAATTACATTTTTTCTTCTATTTGCCAGAATTCGTCATCACTATCCCAAAGATTGTCCTAATTATTTAACTACTCGTATTTATCTAGCAACCGCAGTTAGTATCTAGTTGCTAAGATAAAAGTTGTATACATTTCCGTCAAATTCAGGTTTTAAAAACAGCCAGTTTGCTGGTGCATTGATGTATACAGTTTTAAATTATTTTTTATCTTGTGTAACGGTTTGCTTTGCGTTTATTGCATTATTCATTTTGTTAGCCACAGCTCAAACAATTCTGCTGTCACCCCCTTGGGCGGTTTAACCAGATCGTGTAACGAGATCGTAACGAAATCGTGCATCACCCGCCATGAGCAAATGCAATTCGCGATTGATGCGCCAAGTACGGTAATTGATTTCTTACCCGAATAGCCACTTCCGTTCCGGTTCCGGGGCGCCGACACCCACGCAGGGCAGCTTGACCATCTGGCGCCAGGTGCCGGTGATGGCCTCGTCAAACGAGACTGCTTGCGCTGGCACTGAACAATAAATGAACACCGACACACAAATAAGAAAAAATAGAATTGGTAGTAAAGGATAACTTTTGAAGGACTCCTTATAACGCCACAAAATGAAATCAACTTGTAAAATAAAGACTAATTTTATTATGCATTATCGGCAGCTTATTATTGGCAGCTGATCTTACCAAATGGCCCCTTGGGAATGAGAGTAATGACTCTGGAGGATATCCCCTCTCCCGCCGAGGTGGACGCCGTCACCCAGAAACTGTATTTCTGGTTCTCCTTCAGGTTGGGCATCTCGTATTGCAGAACGTCAATGGGCACGGAAAACTGCTGCGAACCCTGCCAATATCAAGAGAAAAACATTAACAAACTTGAATCGAAACTTTATCGAACTTTGTCATGAAATGTATTCTGGAGCAGGCTCTTGGTCACAAAGAAGTGGGAAAATTTGCGGTCAATTACTTGCGACTTCTCCCATTCCTCGGTCATGTGAACGTTGAACTGGGTCAGGATTCCGTTAGCCCTCAGAGGCGCCTTCCAGGTCATCAGAGCAGAGGTCGGTGCGGTGATCATGGCACGGAACGCGGCTGGTGGACCGGGAACTGCAATTTTCAACACACGAGACAACATCATCTTAAGATCAGATAGAATAATCTACAGCCATCATAGAGAAATGCAGAGTTAATGATGCAAACTTAAAAATCAGTTTTTCTGACCTTTGCTGGCCAATATAATTTTTTCCCGATTTAAATAATAACAATTAGTGAGGGGTTTATAATAATAGCATCTTCTTTTTAAAAAAAATGTAAGTAGCTCATGGAAACAATAAAAAGCCCGTGCAACGCGAATCTTTGAAGTATTGAAAAACAGAAAATAGAATAGAAAACTTTCAGATGCTCTGCGCCTTTTTAAAAATCATAATCCCTGTATGCTATTATGCATCTCGACAACAGCTCCTACGAACAATCATCGAAATCATTCTATTATGCCTTTGTGACGTATAGAAAAGACGCTTGCATCTTGCTAATGAAGCGTGAGGTGTTTTGTAGGAAATGGAAGCATTATAAAAATAATTCTTGCAAAAGGGAAAAACATTACCGTCTTCCATGGTTTTGCACGACAACGATTCGGTCGGCGTCCCGTCACCAGCTCCGGTGAAGGCCACGATCTTAATATTGTAGCTGCTAAACTTTTCCAGGTTCTGGATGTCCACTTCCTGCGCGGTGGTATTGAGTGCGACAGTGAAATTTCCATCTGAGGAAAACAGAATTATGTTATTGTGAGTGCATTCAAATAATGAGTAATAATATATATATTTTTTTAAATCAAACGACAAGTTAGAACTTGCTTACCTCCACCGGCGGAAATCATGACTTTGTAGCCCTGGAGAATTCCGTTCAGACGCTCCAGGTGAGGTGGCTGCCACGTGACCCTAATGCTCTGTGACGTCAGCGACACGCAGGCCACATTGTTCGCCGATTCCGACGGAACTTGATTAAATCATAAAAAAATTGCGATCAATATTGTATGTGAAACATAAATAAAAAATAAATAGACATAGAAAAATATGATGCAACTTTAAAGGATTGGCTCACCTCCTTCAGCGGTCATGGCCATGAGGTCGGCGCTGCTGGGCCCCCTGCCTACGTCGTTGAAGGCCTGCACGATGACTGAATAGCGGATGAACTTCTTCATGCCGGTTACGTTGGTGCACTGCTGTCCGACCCCGTTCAAGCTGCTGGCGTTGGCCAGGGCGAATGATTTGAACACGGGAAGATCCGCCGAGCCCCAGATCTTGAATCCGACCCAATATCCCTTTAAGGCACCGTTCAGTGACGCACTGGCTGGGGGCTTAGAAAAAAATACGAACGGGAAAGTATATATTACCGGATCAACCTTTATGGGTGTTTTAAATAAACACACATATTTTTTTAACAATAATGAAATATTAAGGAAAAACTATATTGGTTGAAACAAAATTGAACTTTTGCAGTTGAATAGTTTGGTACGACACTAAACTGAACGAGAAATTGACTAGTTTAAATGAACATACCATCCAGCACACTTTGAGAATTTTTTGATTTATTGCTTCCACCACAACATCGAGCGGCGGCCCTGAAGGAGCTAAAAACAGAAGGGTAACATGTATGAAATGTATAGCAACACAATGTTCATCAAAGAACACAATCAATGTCCTCCGAAACAGTCTAACGTGAAAGAGAAAAATCCCATAACTAATAATTTATATTCCCCACGACTACAAACAAAATAAAAACATAATAATAATTGCAAAATATTCTCAGAAAAACGCCATTCTGATAGTCATTCTGTCTCCAACACAAACTAACATTTAAATATAAAAGTAATTCCGACTAAAATAATTATCTACTACATATTTTAGTGGGAAATATTTTGTTAATCATCGAACGTTCCACCGATCTTCATCTTTCCACACTTAAAATTGCTGACTAGTCTGCATTAAAGTAATATTTTACTTTTATATCGAAGGATTAGCGCGCTAATGAGATAAAAACTCTTGAAGTAACCATCGTGGAGCAACCGACCTTCTTCTTTGGTTCTGATGACGATGGTGGCGCTCGGCCGTCCCACCCCCACTTCGTTGAAGGCCAGGATGCGCAGGCAGTAGCCGCTGGCCGGCTTGAGGTTTGCCAGCATCACGCGATTCTCCTTCGTCTCCACAGTCTCGGCCGTGTCGTTGTTGTTCCACACGTCGCTGGTGACGGCCTGCTCGTCGGAGGGCGCTGCGGTCGAATAGGTCAAAGATGGAATAAGTGATTGGCACCACAGTGCTCAGCTAAACTACGGTACTATGGTCAGTGTTGGGTTCGTTCCGTTCCAAAAAGAACCGGTTCCAGTTCCCGTTCCTCAGATGAAAAACGGAACCAGTTCCAGTCACAGTTCATCAAAAAAAGGAACCCGTTCCCGTTCCAGTTCCTCAAAAATTAAAAGGAACCAGTTCCTAGGAATGGAACTTTTCCGTTCCGTTCCTACCCAACACTGACTATGGTGATGAATTGGTCATTTTCCTGTACACCTTTCCGACTGTTAACAAAATTTCTCTTAAATAATAATAAAAAATAATTTAATAGCGTTAAAAGGTAGGAATATCTCATTGTAATTGTAATTGTAATAGTGCAGTTTGATGAAAACATTTGGCAACAAATCTAATTCTTTTGAATTTTGGTTTTACTCGTTTATGCACCGCAATAATTATGATATTGCATACATAATAGAAATACCCATGCGTCAAACAAACCTTGGCAAAGTTTGTAGTCCATCTTGTAGCTTGATATGGCGCTGTGTCCGTCGAAAGGAGCCGGCCAACTTATGTTGGCCAATCTGCTTCCAATCTCATCGGCGAATATTGTTTGGGGGGCATCCGGTCTTTCTACAATAGCAAGTTATGCAGCAAAACGTCAAAATACAAGTATTATTAATATTGCTTATAGAAATTTTATCAATTATTTAAAAATGAAATACTGTGCTTTTTTATGTGGGCTATTGTGTGTTATTGTCATTTAAAAAAACGGACATAAAAAAGAGATCGTAAAAAAACATGTAAAAAATAAAAATATGGTTACCCTGAACTGTGACATCGAAAGTTGTACTGTCCGCTCCGTACGCATTCTGAACGTTGCATCCGAATACGGCCAAGTCGTCGCTCTGCGCATTATGAACGGAAAGCTCGGACAACATGCCACCGTTCAGAACAACCTCTTTGAACTTGTACCTAAGCGTTGTGAAAAGAAAAAAAAGAAGATATAAAATGTAGCAGAATAGGATGGACAAAGGACGGAAAGGTTGAAATTTCGTGGCCTGCTCGATATCATGAAGGGTGATTGTAAAAAAAAACAGGCTAAGAACTTTCTATTTTAAATAATTTTGGTTGCCTTTCAGCATCTCCGGATAATGTGATGTCCGCTTTGGTCCACGTAAAGTTCATAGGAAAATCTCCGCTGGCTTTGCATTCGAGGATGAAATTTTTGCCGTGATGAACTGTCATGTTGCTTTCGCCCATTTCCAATTTGGCCGGAACTTAAATAAATAAGACGATATTTCTCCATTATTTTCTTGAAATTGAAATGTCGTTCAACAGTGCACAGAATGGAAAAAAAAATTAGCATCGTCTCAGTGAAAACATCACATTGAAATACCAGGGGACAGGCATACAATTCTAATACAGCTTAAAATTCTAATCCAACAGGAAGATCTGAAGGACATATTTTCACACCGGTCGCTATGTGAAGTTTTTACTTCAATAACCTCACCAGAGTGGATTCGAATGCTACAAATTTCTCTTACATTTGACAGCCAGGTATCCCATGGCACTGATGGAGGGTCCCACGTTGTTGACGGCCTGACAGAAGTAGTATCCCTGTTGGGCGGCGCTGCACTTGCGGATAACGAGAGATCCGTTCATGAAGAGGTGGTGGCGATCGTCTCGGCCGATGACTCGCTTTGATGCGGCTGGGCTAACCTCTACGAGAAACGCGGTATATTATGATTAGCTTAAACGTTGATAAACCAATGCCGATCTAGACTACTTTTAATAACTTTTTGCGGCATACCAAGAAATAAGTTATTGAAATAAAAAAACAACTTTTGAAAACGCAAGAGACTAAAAAGGCGTTAGCAACGTTACAAGATAACTTTCCAAATACGAAAACATAAGTACATACCGTTGGACCACATCCAGGAAATCGTGGGCTCCGGAAATCCCTCCGCCTGACAGTTGAGCACGGCATCTTCGCCGATAACCACAACGGTGTCTTGAGGTTTGAACTTCCATCGCGGAGGAACTGGGAGGAGAAAAGTGGAACAATTGAAGAACATGTGATAAACCACATTTGAACTATCTGATCAAAAATCAAAAGGCATATAATTTTATTTTTGTGGTTTCTCCAATATCAGAAAATCGTGGTCAGTTGTATGATTTTGCTATTACAAACAATTCCGTAAATAGTTAACATAAATGGAACATTAGGTAGTTTCATCCGTTCGGAAAGTGATTTTTACGTTTTTTATTTTAATTTTATAATTGAAGGAACGAAAAAGACACCGAAAATGAGCAGAAAAGTTCCAGATTCCTTTTGAAAAGAAACTACCGGTAGGAAAGGTTAGGTTCATTTTCATTTATTTAGGAACTGGAACTGGAATGGGTTAGCAAGGAAACGGAACGGGTTAGAGATAATTTAGGAGGAAGCTCCTTTTAAGAAAAAAAGGAAAACCACTTCAGTACCTCCGAGAAACTGGAGAGGTTCCTTTCGAAAAGGAAAGAACCCAACACTATACGAGGAACTAAGGCGTTACAAAGTTCCTCGAAAAAAGAAAGGAACAGACCAACGTATTGCTCACCATTAACGATCAGCTCAGCCGTGTGCTTGGCCACGGCGGCGTGGTTCTGCGCCGTGCAGGTGTAGTTCCCGCTGTGCCGCGGCGCCACCTCCGCGATGGTCAGTAGACTGGAGTACTCATCGAACACCTTGACGGAGATGCCGCTGTCGGCGGAGATGGCCGCCCCGTCCTTAGTCCAGCTGATGTTGAGGGGCAGGTCGCCCTGGAACACCACGCAGGATACCCGGTTCAGCACCCCTTCGAACAGGTGACCACCTTGGAAGTCGAAAGGGATGATCTTGGGGGCCACTGCATGGCGAAACCGAGAATGAGAATAAATGCAGCCAAAGGGCGACGGGTGAGGGTGGATCCTCCGCGGGGAACTACTGGGACGCGGGGCTACAATGGAGATTTGGATTTAGATCTCAGCTTGCATTGCATATAGCTGATGTTGCGAACACGAAATAGTATTGAATTCTACCACAGGCATTGCATCAAAATCAAACGTGATGCAGCAATATAAGTGATAGGTAGATGTTATCTGGGTTTAAAATTTGAGATTCAAAGGTGATACTCTGGAAAGACTGGGGGCAGAGACTAAGATAAGCTAGTAACTGTTATACTGGCAATCTAAAAATCTGTTCCTTAGAATAAATATAAAGAAAGCTTTGACTAAAATAAACCGTGACTTGCATCTATTGTAAAATGCAAAAAAAAAAAAGTCGTGATGGAAGAAACCCTTGAGTTTCATCAGTCAATGTGGTTGTTAACATATTTCTTACATTCCACTGATTTTCCAAATGTCCAGTTAGCCCCACATTCACAACAATAAATGACACTTTAAAGCGATTAAAGAAACGCATCTTCACATTTTTCGAAATTAATGTATAATGAATGACCTAACTTAATTGAAAGTTCAGGATGTTTTATTCAAACATATTTCTCTCCAACTCAACGAGAAAATGAACATTTTTTAATAATTACTTTAAATGACGAATCGTTGCGTGCTAGAACGATTTCAAGCCAATAACAAAGATAATATAAATTTGAAAAACGTAACCAAAGTATTTTTTTTTTTTATTTAATGAGTCTGATTCTATCTATACAAGTGATACTCAGAAAATTTTCATTAAAATACATTAATTTCTTCAACGAAGCCTTTAGATACAGAAATATATCTAATATTTAAAAACCTGACAAGTGACATTGAACCAACAACTCGATAATAAAAACCAAGGTTTATCAAGTTACCTGAAATGAGCACTTGCATTTTTAGCACCTACCTTAATTTCCACTCACCTGCTGTTTTACAAATACATTTTGGGCCATAAACAACGTATACTCAAGAAAAAAACAGCTAGTCATATTTATAATAATTATTGTATGGAGAAAAAAACCGGTTGGGCAAATGCATCAAGCAGCAATTCAGTATTGATCGTGTTGCAAATATCGTGCAACTTTGTACGAGAACTTTTTAATTACATGGATTGTTAAAAAGGAAAATTGGGAATAAAGGAAAAAAGCATTCTCGCATAAACTTTTGCAAAAAGTGACATTCATAAAGAGAAATGGTTAGAATAACCATGGACAGGCACATTGGAACAGGCACACAACATCCACGATCTTGTATCAACATCTTTTATCCAATAATCTAAGTATTAGATAGAATCAGCAGCGTCATATTTAAATTGATTAATTATTTCCAGCGAAAGTTGTCCGATCTCATTGGCGGGGGTAACATTTCTCTGATCTGAAATGCATTTTCATATCAGCCTACTTTTCCACGTATAGAAAATAAATCGCAATCAAAAAGATTTCGCGAATTGAACATTCCCATAATCACAGATGAATATATTATTTTCAATTGACAATTTACGCACATATTGCAAATGATTCAGCTTAATGCAACACGAGGGTTACAGTAATATGCAAGTCAAAGTGGGACGTGGAACTTTATTTTAAGAAGCTGTTAAGCTAAATTAAGTAGAAGGCACTTTTGAGGAGCACAATTTTAATTTAATTTAACATTAATATAATTGAAAAAATATTATCCAACCGAAATTAATAAGGGTGTGGGATATTTTATTGTCTGGTAGCAATGCAGGATTAAAATTTAGGCATTTAGGGTTTAGCATCCAAGTAATGAAAATAAGCATTTAGCAGTGTCATTTATGTCCAAATATGAACTAATTAAACAATTTCCCACTTAAATACAGCATGACTTTATTATCAAATAAACACTGGTTGGCTGATTAAAAATTGATGCAGCATCCGAATTGTCGATAAACACTTAATTGATGTTCCTATTGTTGCACAAGAATGATAGCCGAAGTAAGTCGGTATCTAAAATAAATACACCTTATTTTCTCACCGCAAGCTGTTTTGAACTGTTGCCCCAGCAAATTTGCGCTAGAATCGAATTCGACAGTATTTATATGTGTGAGAATGAAATTGTTCTTGTTGTTTCTTGAATGGTATTGACGTTTGTTTGTTCTGTTTTCCCAAGGTTTGATTTTCCTATTTTTTGGGCATCCATCAAATAAGGAAGCAGTTTACATAATAAAAAATGTCTACACACTCTCAAAATTTAAATTTAAATTTCGAAATCAAAATTTCGAAGTTTTTAAGAATCAAACAAAATAATATATATAAGCAACTAATATATTTCTTTTCCAGAGTTTTTCAAAATACGAATTTTACTAACTAGGAGGGGGGATAAACACATGTTGTCAAAATTGTTGGCATTCACTATGACATTTAAAAATTGGCTACTTAAATAAAATTGTGACTATATCGCTGAAATGAAACGATATTCTGTAAAACTTAAGTCTCCAGTAAATAAATGTGCTAACAATAAATAATGTTGTCAATGCATTATATGTCTATATTGAGATAAAAAAAAATGATCGTGCAAAAATGTTCACCTATCTTTGATAATTGTATATATCGTGCAATAATATAAAATGATCATTGCAAAATGAACGGTTGCTTATAAAAAAGTAAGTGTTGATTGAATATTTATATTTTTAATATCTGCTCAGGGGTTAAATTTTGTATAGCAAGTACATGTAGCTATATATGAAATATTTTCAATTGTATGTGATTTTCTTTTGTTTCAATGTTTTCAAAGATCAACAGTACCGGTATTTGTAAAATATATTAATGTTGTACTGGTACATGTACACACAGTACCTGTGTTATGTTGTAAAAGCAGCTAGACGATTTTTAACATATATTTTTCTTGTTGTCTAAGAATTACTGAAATGCTTAAAGCAAGAATGAAGTTTATTATAAATTAAATGCTTGAGTATAATTTGCCATCCATTGTATACATGCTGTTACTCTTGGATACAAATAGATGAGCTTGGCATAATAAATTTATACAAAGGATTATAAAAATTTAACAGATTATTTGGGTTTAATTAACTGTTTACTTTAATTAACTACGCGTTAAATATAAGTTAGAAAGAGCAGCCAAAAATTAAATTATGTTCTAATAATTTATGATTTTAGAGGGTGGGTGTTAAAAAAATTATTTATTAAAATAACGAACATGAATTGTAATGGACAGACCGATAAAAAAATGGCCACCATTTTTAAATGCATTCAGAAACGTGCTTGATAAATACGAACAATTGTTTTTTTTTAAAGATCGCTCACCAGTGTTGTCAAGCCAATGTTTTAAGGAGTTATGACTTATGATGATGTCCAACATTGATTGTGGCGTGGAGAAGGTCTGATATGTGAGTGGCGGAAGTTGTGAATAATATTTTATTGAATGAAAATATATATTTTTTATAATTATTTGTGTGGCTGCTTCATTGTATGACTGGACTCTTGTAGTATGTCCTGTAATATTCACCACAGTGATCGGCAAAAATATATTGATTTTGAATAATCAAAAGTAAGTGTAGCGCCACTAACGGTTGGTGTTTAATAATTAATCGGCCAAATTTTTCATATACTGGAGATTACTTAAAGAATCTTTATAAAAGTATAAATTCACTACAGCTGCCCATGTCACAATTTTGAAAAGATATCGTTCCAAATTATCAGATAAATGTTACTATGTTTTAGCAACACGAAGGGTACATAATCTCTTGCAGTGATATTCACTCAATGAGTGGAGGTTCCCCACTAAAAAAATGTTGCGAAAGCGCCCTTCGACATCGTATCAGAAAAATTCAACGATCATTAAAAAAATTCATTCGTTCTAAAAAAATTAAATTAAGTTGCTATTTTATTTTTGTAATTAGATGTTCGGTCCAACGTATTCAAAGCTCGATCAAACGTATTTTTTGAACCTGTTGCAACGATTCCGCTCTAAAACAGTTTTTTTACTACGTTTCAAAAACCTGGCAATTTAGCCTAACCTAAGCTTCATACCCAGGTAGAGATCTTTAACGTCCCCCTGACACACGCGGACGATATTACGTTTAAATTAGGTTGGCAGGTCGACAAATTCCGGAAAGATCCCGGCCAGGAATCGAGCCTCCAGTAGACCAATCA
The DNA here is from genome assembly GCA_033995665.1 of Melogona broelemanni. NCBI lineage: Eukaryota > Metazoa > Arthropoda > Diplopoda > Chordeumatida > Chordeumatidae > Melogona > Melogona broelemanni. The sequence goes on along the minus strand of JAUJYS010000269.1, from coordinate 9,080 downwards.
CTACGCCACGCTGTACCACACAAATAACCATAAAAAATGGGGTGTCCATAAAATACATCGAAAAATAAAGTGTGGTTGATGTACCGAAATTTCACGAGAAAAAAATAAAATGAAATATATCAAGAGTGTGATGAGGAGATATATATTTATATATTTGTAAATGCGTGCGTTGTATAATAAGTCATGTCGGGCCCGCCACCACGGGCTACCCACCTAGCCTCTCCCCCACAGCCTACCATTAATGTACATCTCCGCCGTGTGGCTCACAGTGTCCGCCGCGTTGCTGGCCACGCAAGTGTAATTGCCATTGTGTTGGGGCGTCACGCTGCGGATGGTCAGTATGCTGGTGAACTGATCTAGGTCGCTTATGGTCAGGCCGGCCTCGGGCTGGAGGAGGGGCCGGCGGTTCTTGAACCAGCGGACCGTGACGGGATCGTCGCCCGCCACCACCACGCACTGCAGGCGGGCACGCATGCCCTCCCGCACCATTTGGTCCTCGAATTTAAAGGGCGAGATCTTGGGCGGCACTGCAAAGAAGTCGGTTCGAGTTTTGTGGGGGGTTGGGGTGGGGGTTGGTGGGATGACATGGTGATACGAGACACACGTACACAGATACGGAAGCACGGTAAGAGATGGCTTTTTGGGATTTAGGACTGAACAAATCCGATGGTCTATTCACGTCAGTGACACACTTATTTTTCATAAGCATTTGTCTAGAATTAGACATAAAGCTTGTCGAATTGGTGGATTTGATGCTTTACTTTTCCTATTACCTTAAAATTCAAATTCACCTTCAATCCATTACCAATTACAATTCACCCGCAATCCGTTACGTCTAATCCAATTCACCTTCAAACCTCCAATTCAATTCACTCATATTTCAAGTCATCTAAAACTGAAGTTATCTCCAACTCAAGTCGGTTCTAATGAAATTCACCTTGAATTTAATTTTTAAATAATCTTTAAATTCGCCCAAAATAAATTTTCTTTTAATTTTAAGATTTACTTAGTTTTTGAGGTTGTTGCAAACTGCCGAAACAATCTGAACTGATTGCTTGTACTCGATATTTAGGATTTTTTGCGGATAGTTTGAAATCCATTTGAAAGAAGAAAAAAATATCTTCAAAACTATAAATACAGGTAAGTATGACTGAAATATGCAATGAAATTAAAATAACAATTCATTAAAAAATAAAGGCAAAGATCCTCTGAAAGCTGTGTGATTACAAATAGTGGCATGTAAAAATGAACACGTCGAGCTGCTGAAAACACAATGAAATTATATCAAAGCATCGAGCGACAAGCATCACGTATCGACAACGCTCACCTATTAAAAAATTTGACATTCTCTCGTTAAAAACAAGGCATTCGCAGATTGAGCAATCGTCCACACAATCAACGATTAGTACCGACAAATAAAAATAAAAAATACGATTGGCAAATGTTATTTAAACACTACGCATAGTTTTGCCTAATTTAGCTTCTACTATTTAAAAATTACATATTTAACGCTTATGTATTGCAAATTTAACTCGCAATTAGTTTACTACGGGACGTTACAACCAATTACAACAAACGTTTAGTAGCTATTCGATGCCAACCAAGCACAATGCTGAGTCTCTGTAGCATCCTTAATCAAGTTGTGAATCCCCTTACGACTGCCCAAGTCGTCAGCGTTAGCATTGACTCACCTAAAATGCGGACCTGCACGTCCTGTTCCTCGCTCTCCCCGCGCCGATTAGAGGCCACGCAGGTGTAGCGACCGGCATCCATGCCCTTGCGGACGTCGACCAGCATAAGGGTGCCGTTGGTGTAGATGTACTGGCGTAGGTTCTGCGGCAGACTCTCCCCATCTGCGGTTCCGAAAATACATAATACATTAATTCAAATATAATGAAATATTAAAAATTCAAAGATTGCAGAATATAATGGTTAGACTGACTTTCCACATTTCAAGGATAGCCCATCAGGATATGGGGACCATACGCATGTTGAAAAAGTTTAATTTGTTATCCATAGAAAACACATTTAAACAGCGTTCATTGGAATTTATTTACAAGAATCAAAATTATCTTGTAGCAAAAGAAACAACAAGAGACTTTCGTTCAACAACAGTTGAGCAATTTGTCATCTCAAAGTTTAGACTCAGACGAACTAATAAAAACTTTATTATAATCTGTGCAAAAATTTTGAACGATAGGACCAATAACATAACTCTTGCATGTCAATCATTCGCAATGTTCAAAAACCTTATATATCAAATACTTCTATGAATACTTATGCAAATATTAAATTATAAAATAGTGGGAAGAAGGAGAAAAAAAAATCGTTTTACTCCCCAAACCAGCACTACGCCTTTTTTGTTGTTTGTATTACATTCACATCTTCATAACATATGCTTATTGCGTTTTTTTTTTGTTTTTTCTTTATTTTTGTGTATGATGTACCGCGGTACTCAATTGATTGACTTTACATTATCTGATTATTGAGTTACTGGTACGTAAAACTACTAGTATGTATGTAAAACTACTACTATTACTAGTATATATGTAAGCCGAATTGACGAATTAATTTTTTTTTTACATTTATAATTTTTTGCCATATCGGAGAGTTGAAGTGTGATTTATAATTTCCTATAATTTATTGTTATTGTTGTTTTATAATTTATATTTTCTGTTAAAGCTTCAAACCAACTGGCTCCTGAAGTCGAGGTTTGGAGCTAAATGCATTGTTGGAATATTGCAACAATTTGAATAAAAAAAAATAAAAAAAAGTCACGTACAATACAGTTAAATTTAAAAATAACCAAATCGGAATAATTTAACTGCCGATTAGTATCGTTGCTGTTCAATTTCACCAATTTTGGTTAGTCTTTTAAAGCGAGTTTTGCATCAATTGCAAGTCTTTCAATGCTCGCTTGACCGCTCGAGACTTGATCGCTCAAGACAGTTTCGTTCAAGATGCGAGAGTGGGCGTCCCGCTCCGTGACGTCGTGGAAACAATTGTTCGCCCGTCAGTGTGGACGGTCGCATTCGCATCGTTCCCGTCGTCCCGCCATTGTCCGCAAAAGTCGTTGAAAAGCAAACGACTCGAAAAATTGCACTGGCTTTGAAAATACGTCGTAACGCGCTGGGGGCAGCTGCGCAGAACATTCGTTTCGCTGCATTGCTGATTAGCGGTGCAGGTTAAACGCTCTACAGGGGCAGCAGTTTTATTTTGTCTGCGATCGTTAAAGCGCCGCCTCGTTCGCGGAGAACCGCTGCTGCAGAGGAGGCTAAATAGATCTTTTGTCACATTGAGAAAGCAATAGTATTAACAGTGGCTAGCAATAGAATTAATTAATTTTAGGAAAGGCAATTTATCACAGTATATACAGTGTAGTAAATTTGCAAGTTACGCAGCGAATAAGAATGTCGAACTATTCGTGAATAAGCAATTACTTTAGCTCCCGATTGTGACAAACTCGGAAGTTCGAATAAAACAATGTTTCATCTCTTGTCCTTTTCCTTAATCAGTTTATTGCTAACGGATATCCTACTAGATCTCCTTAACTACTTAAAATATTAATAATAGTCTGAAAGACATATTTTTATATGCGCAGTTTCAAATATAAACGTTGACAATTTTCAAAGATCAAACTTTAAATATGTTTTTTAGATAAATTCGGGAAAATATAAAATGACCGAGAGATTTCTTTCCAAACTTGTTTTATTTTAATTTCTCCAAGCATTATTTGTCTGGCAATAATTCTTTAGAAGGAAATCCATAAATTCATTAAAAATACGATGTCTCAAACACAGTTATGAGTAGTTTGTTACTTCTTGTTCGCGAAATAGCACGTAAGACGGTATCGAAATTTATGCAGCCTTTCCTATCACGTTCACTATAGTTATTCAATCATAACAGGTGTCAGAGCGCCGCTTACGCTTATAGTTATTGGTTTTTGTCGCTCTTATAAAGAGAAGGGGCGCGTAATTATACCGCTACGGTGACTCCAAAATAATTAGGGATTAATTTATTATAAAGTTATAGTCGATATATGGCGCACGCTGTCGTTGTTGAACACACAAGTGTCGCCGTGTTTACTTTTTTAATTAACACGATCCGCACACAAAAGAACATCAGCGCGCCGGCGGGCGTGAAATTTATCGCCGTAGACTCCTTTTGTTGGCTAGCTAGCTAGCGGCAAGAAGCGTGGATATGGTGATAAACGAGTACTATTTTTCTTGACGTATGTTAGAACGAGCGATGTTGCGCCGGTCTCTCTTATCGGAAGGTCTTACGTTTCAATTAACGGATAAGAAGGCGCGGAAACGAGTTTTATAGTTTTTTCTCACCTCGGTCGTGATTGCGTCACTGCAGCAGCGATGTTTAAAGATTGGCCGATTGCCGAAATTATTTTTTTTAAATCCGTTTCTCGGATTACATTTCGAATTATATTTTGCTCGAAGAATTAATTCGATTAACCATTTTTTTTATATAAAAGGGAATAATTGTTTAAAAATGTTAGAAATAAATGCACCAGTCTTACTTGTCATAATTGTTTTCGTTTTCAAATCCATACAAGTATACATTCAAGGCGCAAGAAACCCAGAATAAATTTTAATACCTAACTTGTTTTAAAATAATATAACCTGGTGTGTAATTAGAATTATGGGCCACACTGTTTTTTTCCAAGTCTGGCGCTATAATTTTACAAATGCTAAGAATTCTAATGATCAAGACAAATATAAGCTATATTCTTGCTTTTGTTTTGTCTCTTCAAAGTGGATAAATAATTTTTAAGAAATGAAAAAACGCGAATTTCGTTTCTTGTATAAAATATGTATGCATGCATGTGGTTCAAAAATTTGAAAAAAAAAATTATCTTGCTACATTTTCGAATTTGGGCTAGCACAGTTATCATCTGTCAGCGCGATTTGTTTTAAAATTGTAATATTGTGCACCCGGAGAATGACGTTCCAATACCATGATCACTAATTTGGATTTTTGCACAATTTTCTATGCAACGGATATTTGTCCACGGTTTCGCAATAATTTATCAGAGCAACTTAGTTGACCAACTTAGTTCACTTCAGTTGACTCGTATTAAAAACTATCGGTAAATAACAAACGAAGTCGTAAATTTACCCACAAGTTTATTTCGTTGCCGAGCGAAAGTAACTTGCGCGTCTTCGCGTTGTACTGATATTCGTAGAAATAGATAAGGAAATGGAACAACAATTATTTAGAAATTGTGAGAGCTTCTTCGGAAAGTCTTATCGTTTGTTTTCGGTGCAAAATACAGCAAATAAAATGTACAATAGATCGTCGATGTATTGTGTTTTGCGGCATACATTTTCTGCGAAAATACGTTCTCGGTAATCATTTTTTCCATTGAATTTGTTGACGAAATGTTTGCATTGTGTTGATTGGATTGCGGAAAAGTAAGACAATAGTGAATTACTAATATTATTGTTTTATCTCAACACGAGCGCATTTACGAGGACTAAAATTGTCACAGCCTACAGTCATTCACCACTTTCAACAGTTTAACATCTAGCTTTCGCCCGGAATACATGCATTAATTGATTACGAATGGCATTCCCGCCTTGGTGACATATTCTAACCCAGAAACTTAACATCGACGAGGAAAAATGACGCGACTAAATTTTAGAAAAATGTAATTCACAACAAAAGGGAAATTTTAAAATGTTTCGAAAGAAATATGCCCGTGACCAAACTGAATGAGGAATATTCGCGACCAACCGACGAGTGCATTTAATTATTCAGTGAAACAAAACTTGAAAAACTTGTTATTGATTTTACTCCAATCATAAATTTATGATCTTTGTATAATATGAAAAACGCTGAACCGTGTGGGATGAAGATAAACGAGATCGCAACCCAATGCGAAATGATGAACAAGCGATCGTTGTAGATGCAAACTGACGTAAAGAATAAAACTTTTAAGATGACTCCAAGAATATAGACATTTGTTGTCAAGAATGAACGATATAAAACCGACAAGTGAAAAGATAGATTTTTAAAACTCACCGATTGAAGAACGAAGTGGTAACCGCACAAGTTTCTGTTTGGCGAAACGTTCGAAGAGTGGCGAAGTCGCTGGTGGTGGTTGTGGCTTCTACACGCTGAAAGCTCTTCTATATATTGAGAGAGCGTGGGTTGGAAAAAGAGACCCGGGCGAACGTGAGCGAGAGTCGGAAGTGCTGATGCGCGCTACTACTGTTGCTGGTTGGGTTCGGCTACACTCTGGGGCCAAAGAGGTTCGACTTAACGAAAAGAGATTTGAGGTTGGTTGGTCGGGGCGGGGGGAAGTTCTTCGAATGTGTTTGGTGTGGTGCTTGCTGCGTTGTTGGTGGACTAACTCTCTCGGCTCTGCTACTGTTGATGACGGTCACGACAAAGTCTCAAATCGTGCTCGAGTGTACTGCCAGTATATACTTTTTTGACAAATGGAGGGGGGTGGGTGGGAGAATCCGCACGGCTCTCTCGATCCTCTTGAGGTCCAACGATTCTTTTCGCCGACGCGCCCTCATTGGTGGGCAACGGAACTGTGGTTAACGCCTTGTAAAAGTTTACGCCTTATGGCTCTTTTGCGAGTCAATCTTCTTTGTGGGGAAGCAAATATTTAAAAGCTGATTTCTTCTAAACAGCACGCGTAATGCTGGCAACTCGAAATCAGGCACTCATTCATATCATTCATTCATTCAGGCAATCAGGCATACATTTTTGCCGCAGCGATAGCGGCCTATTTAAATCCAATTAAAGCTTAATTAATAATGAATGAGCATATAAGTGAATTAGCAATATGACCTAACTGCTATGAACGCCATTGAACCTGTATCTTATCAACGTCTACTTTGGCGTTCGAATTTTTATCACGTCAAATTTTTTGATTCAAATGATTGACCTAAATTTAATCAGCTGCATACAGTGGTTAATTTTAATGATTCCGGGAACTTTTTTGACTCCTAGTATTTCCTTGTGAAGAAATTGCGTTTAGTGACTCCGCCGCGATTGATCAGACAAAATCTATTTTTGAACTGATTTTATTTACTTGCTATTTGAATAGTGATTTCACTAGATGGCTCTTGTTTTTTTCCTCTGACAGATTGAGAGAGGCAAGATTTCAGTTTCTGCCGCCAGTGGCGCATACTTTGACAAATTCTGCCAATTAATTAAAATTTGTCAGTCAAGTCAATTTCGATCAATTTAGTTTAACTTCCAATCTATTTTCAATAAATTTTCATCAATCAATTGAATTACAATTTAATTCAAAAAATTTAAATTTATGTGTTCTTTCGTTTTAATAAAAATCATTTGTTTTAAAATTCTTAAAATACCAAGGGGGATCTCAAGAAGATTTAGGCTCGGCTAGCCAGCATGTGCAGAAGTGGTGGCAGAATGGGTAGAGTGCCGGGATGACAGAGAAAAAGGATTTCATACTTCGCTCAACCGAACAGTTTTTCCACCAATAAACTTGCTCCGTTTGGACGAAAGGGCGACCAGTTGAGCGCGTGCGCGGTGCCTGTCGGCGCATGCGCAGTACGGGCTTGAACCCCGACATTGCGTCCCACGTCTTCCTATCAATGCTAATTTTCGATTCGTTATCTCCAATAATTCTCCTCCTCCTCACCCATCCTTTCAATTGGTCGGCTTTGCCATTTGGTGAAATTGATATTTCAAGTGACGATCTTAGAAAGCTGGTCATATTTAAAAAAGAAAGTTTTACAAATGTTGGTTTTTTCTCCAACTAGCAACAGACTCTAAAACTGCTGTGCCTTTGGTGTACCGGAAAGGGGCAGAAGTTCCGCATTGATTTATGAGAATTTGCCCGCGCGCCGAAATGAGAATAAATTTTCTAGTTTTTTTTTTGGAATACATCCAAACACGCAGCTTAACTACCAAGATCACTTTTGATTGTTGCCGCCCTTCATAATCTACACTTTGGTGTGAGTAAGGTCTAAGGGGTAGCTAAAATCCCCTCCTCGGAGGCTGATGACTTAAAAAACTGTATTACATGCATTTTTTCTTTCAATATAAATCAAATAAATTTTCGGAAGTTGAGAATAAATTACGAGGATTCTTCCTAAAGATGATTTTTTTTTATTCCTGATCGCCGTAGTGAAGATCACTACAGTATCATGATTCAGAGGTTGTTGTATGCCAAAATCTGATGGTGAGTTTAGTTCACTTACTCCCCGAACTACACTTAATACCAGTTTTTTTCTTGCACCAACCTATGAACTCTGGCATAGGAGAACATTATGTACCCCTCGTGTCGCTATGAAAATATGCGAGGGGTAAATTTTTCCCAGTACCCCTGTATCGAATAAACGAGAGCCTGCGCCGGGTTGTTTGATTTGAACTGATCATTTCGAATTGAACTGATGTGACCATTCGAAAAGAAAAAGTGATATTTCTTCCACAACACAAAATACACGTAGTTCGCAAAATTCATAGAAATAATACGCAATTCGGTAAATTTAGCAGAATGTATTTTAATAATTAGTTTTTGCCATCAACTGGCTATCCATCGTACCAGAACAAGCCTCAACACAATGTTTATAGACAAAATAATCGTAGTTCCCGACTTTCAGCATTGCAGATAATTATGGCGCCCCCACTTCGCGCGTCTTTTTTTGCGTCGAGTCTGCGTAACGTCATCGTAAAGTGGTGTGACGTCATAATGCTCGTCATCGCGGTCCGATTTTGAGCAAAACCGAGGAAACATGTGACGATAGTATATTATAGCGGATGAGTAGCACAGCTCGCGAAACGACGTAGCAGGATTGTGTTGTCGTAGAAGCTTTATAACGAGTAAAGGCAAAAAACTTCATTTTTAGGAAAAAACTTTCATTTTAAAAATGCTGACAGAAAAGCAAAAAAAAAAAGGGATTACCGGGATTTGAACTTGCGACCACTAGCTTGCAAAATGCCAGAACGCAAGCGATTAGGGCAAATTGTACGAATTTGTAAGAATTTGTACGAACCAATGGCACAGTGGGTATGGTCACATCCTACGAAGCGGACGGTCCCGGGTTCGATTCCCGGCGCAGGCTTTCGTTTATTCGTTA
>JAUJYS010000268.1:0-26163 GCA_033995665.1 Melogona broelemanni | reverse complement strand
CGTTCCTCCGTTCCTCAAAAAAAGGAACCAGTTCCTAGGAACGGGAACTTTCCGTTCCGTTCCTACCCAACACTGATGATTTCCTAATTTGAGACGCAGACACCTTTATTAATCGGCAACCTTCATCCGAACGCCCCCATTTTTTTAAAATAAAAGTCTACTTACGTTGGACGCAGTGGGTGGACGCGTTGCCAGCGAAGCCGGGCGGGCAGCGGCACACGACAGTGACCAGTGGTCGGGTGTCTTTGACCTGGCACAGCGCGTTCACGCCGCACGGACGGAAACGCTGGCAGTAGTCGTCGCACTGTTCGTTGATGCAGGATAGTCCGCTAGGGCAGCTGCCGTCGTAGCAACTGTCGACTGCAAAGCAAAAAAAAAAAAAAGTTATTATTAGTTAAATACTGGATATTCATTGTTATACGCTGTTCTATCTATTCTTTTGTCAAAGGAGTGCTACTGAATTTCTGAAGTCCTCTGGTATGCTCGAGGGCACAATGATGATTACATTGTTTAAACTTTGTATCGGAAACAATTCGTAATAATTAAAGTTAAATTTAATTAAAGTTAAGAAATTTAATTTAAATTTAATTAAAGTTAATTAAAGTTAAAATTAAAGTTATAAGCACAAAAAACAAAACAAATAATTCACGAGGTGCACATTATGTGCTAATAAACATTCGGTTGTGTGCAAGACGAACATTGGCCTACTGTAGAGACTAATTAAATTTAGGGAATCGGAACATACAATATGTAATCGATCAACTGTAGGAAAATGTTTAAACGATACAAGCGAAGAAGTACACGAGTACGAGGTAGCGAAACTGGTACTATAATTAGTCTTGTAATTATTGGTGACACTTACTTCGTTCAATGCTGATGCATCCCTTGCGCGCGTCACCCTCAAAGCCGTCTCGGCACGTGCACTGCGGGTCGTGATTGGCTACCACACAGTCGGTGCTGTAGCCGCACGGTTTGAGCACCAGGCACGGGTCCTCGCACTTGCCGGCGAAGCAAGCCAGCGGCGACGGACACTCGCCGTCGCTCACGCACGTCACGCGCACGCAAGCGCGCAGCGGGTCACCCTGGAAGCCGTCGGGGCAGTTGCAGCGCGGCAGGTGGCCTTCCATGTGACACTCGGCGTCGCGACCGCACACGTCGTTGTCGCACAGGTCGGTGCACAGGCCACCCACGCAGGCGGCGTCGGCGCGGCATTCGGAGTCTTTGGTGCAACCCACTGAAACGACAAACGCGTCCGACAACCCATTAGCAACCCATTGACTTAAAATCGGATATATCAGAATTGTGTTTATGGTTTCGGAATACGATATTGCAAAGATAAACACTTCTAGGTACAAAATTTTATTTAAAAGAATTAAAAAAAAAAAACTTGGGAGGGATAACTCACAGTTAAAAAAATTGGATTTGTTTCTAAATTATCTAATAGTTATTTTTTTAAATAAATTATTTCTACTTAAATCATGACTGTTAAAATTAGTATGCATTAATCGTTACACATTTGGATCAGAAAAAAGGAAAGGCGGAAACAGTGTGCACCATGCAAATTGTATTACGCATATAATTTATGCTTTAAATTGTTATAACTTGAATATTTGTAAACGTAATGTTTTTAGTAGAAATGCTGTAAAATATACATGTAGAGTTTTTACAATAAGGCCAACCAATTTATTCTATCAACTTTGTGCGAAAATGCAACCAAAGTAAAGGACTCACTTGGTGAGCAGAGGGTCTGAGGATTTCCGGTGAAACCGGGCGAGCACGAGCAGATGGCACGGTGTTGCAGCGACTGACAATCGGCGTTTCGTCCGCATGGACTGCCCACCAGACAGGCCACGATGCACTCGCCACTCACGCAGGCTTGGTCCGATCGACATTGCCAGTCCTGTGTGCACTGCTCTGATCCGGTAACTGCAACAAATAATAACAACCGTTACATACAGAACATGTCATCCCTCAAAGAGTAAACAAATTTGCTGCACAGGGCAATAATGTCGGCTACAAGAAAACTGCATATTTGTTTTTACCTCGATCGCAGCCTCGGTTGTCATTGGAAACGAAGCCAGGCGGGCAGATGCACACCATCGTTCGCCACGGCTTGGTGTCCGTCACTTTGCATTCGGCGCCGACACCACACGGTTTGACGGCTGTGCATGGTTCTTGGCACTTGTCGGCGATGCAGGCCAAATCGCTGGGACAGTCGGCGTCCGTTCGGCATTGGGCGATCACTTCGGCTGCAGGGATGATACACACATAAGTTTCATATATGGAATTTTTGAAAACATTTGAAAATTTGACGTACCACGGTTATTTTAATAATGGTTTTATCACTCATAGACAAAAATAATAATTTTTGGAAAATACCCGATTTTAAAACTTTTATTATAATTTTCAAGTATATTTCCATAGATGAATTCCATGGACGAAAGTAAAACTGAAAATGAAATTATGATGCATTTAATTCCGCTTTTAATTTCAACAATGCTTTTGTCATTTATTAATAAAACTAATAAATTTCAGAAAATCAACCGATTAAAAAATTTTGTCAAGTAAATTTCATTGTAAGATAAGCGAAAGTAAAACCGAAAATTGAATAATGAATGAATTTTATCCCGCAAATGCAAAAATAAAATGGTGATAAGACACTACAAAATTATACCCATTCACTTTGACTGAAAATTACAAAAATATATTAAATTGATTAAATATTAATTAAAATAAAAGAAACTCACTAATGTGACAAAGTTGGTATGGATTTCCTTCGTAGCCGGGCGGGCACTGGCACAATGGTCGATGTTTGATGCCCTTGCACATGGCACCCTGACCGCAGGGCCGATCGCTGGCGCACAGATCCACGCAGTGTCCGCTGCGGCACACACGGTCATCCGAGCACTTATCGTCCGTCTGACAGCCGATGGGAACGCACGAGTTCATGGGGTCACCCATGGAGCCGGGCGGGCAGTCGCACATGGTCTGGTGATTGACCACCTTGCAAAGCGCGTTGAAGCCGCACGGGTCGGACACGATGCACACGTCCACGCAGTTGCCGGCCATGCAGGCCAGGTTGAGCGGACAGTCGGCGTCGGCCGAACACTCGACTGCAACAACAAGAACGGTTGGTTATTAACTTCTGAGGAATTTCATATCTGAGAACACCAATTAAAAATAGACAAACTCCGAAAAAAAAAAAATATCAGCTTTGGAAAAAAGTCTACTAAAAAGGCGTTAAAAAAAACCCGATGAAAGATATCAAAACGTAAGTTTGTTTATTAAAATTATAACTGCGCATTATTTCATAAAAGTGCGCTATACATTTTATTTTTCCTCATAATTATTTTTTGAAACCACTTTTGATGACAAATTTTGTATTGAGTCACCAATTTAATTAATCTTAAAGGTAGGACTCAAATTATTTGAAAATTTGCAAGTGAGTATTGTGTCATCTCTACAGTGTAACCCACTTTTTCGTGAAGACGTTCGAGTAAAGTGCTCTCAGTGGTTGCTCGCTTTCAAGGGCACAGCCATTTATTTACGGAAACCAAATATTTATTATTATAGGATAGGATAGGATAGGATTTGACGAGAGGCATCCGCCCCCCGTCATCACTCCCCGACAAGCAGGGAGGAATTAACCACCCCTTAGCCAGTGCCAAAGCAGCGGCTATGAGGGGTGGGGGTTAGGAAAAGGGAAGGGAGGCAAAGGAAGAGGGAAGGATAGGAGATAACCATCTATTATGTAATCGAGGTTTAGGACCTATCTAACAATCGCAATATCTTGCCCTAGTGGCGTAACTACAATTTAAATTATCACAATTTTTGTGTGAGAAGGGAAAAATAAAAAGGATTTTTTTTTTAAATTAATTAATTAGGGTTTCGTTATCTTGCAGCATAATTAATTAAATCAATTACATTATAGGAACAGAAGAAATAATTTAAGGCATTTAAGGCATAGATATAAGGCATTTTAAATTACGTACCTTTGACGCACTCGACGTATGGATCGCCAATGAAACCAGATGGACAGTTACAGGTGGGGTGATGGACCTGGGCCAGGCACACGGCTTTGTTGCCGCATGGGTTACGGTGCTGGCATATGCTGAGGCAGCTACCCTGCACGCAGATCTCATCCTGGTTGCACGAAGAGTCGGCCGTGCAAGACAAATCCACCACTACAGCAAATTGAAACGTGCGGTATTAGTGGCGCCAGCATAAGAATAATGAAACGGAACGAAAAATTAACGAATATGAGGTGAATTTCTTTTGTGACTTTCAACTGACCTTTAACGCATCCGCGCTTCTCGTCGGCCATGTATCCGTTGGGACAGATACAGACCATTGTTCTCCAAGGCACGGTATCGATGACCTTGCATTCGGCCAGAGATCCGCAGGGATGAAGAACCGAGCACGGATTCTGACACTGTTCTTTGATGCAGGCCAGGCCACTGGGACAGTCAGAGTCCTTCAGACACTGAGCCACGATAACTGAGAGGAAAAATAACATTGTTGATATAGGCAAATTTTGAATAAATTAAAATAATTGGCGGTTAACCTCATTTAAATGTAAATTTAATTTTCCAAATTTCCAAAATCGATTAATATTACACAATTTATTTTTGGTTAATGTTTCCAAATTCATTTTAGGTTAATATAATCAAATTTAATGTCAAATAAATTGATAATAATTTTACGCTTGTTTCATGAATAAATAAATGCCAGTTTCATTTGAAAATAAATTTCTAATGAAACAAAAAATAAATAATGTGCGATAAAATTCAACTGAAAATTATTAGATGTGACTGCAGCCAGTTCGTAAACGTTGCAGTAACACCAACAATTTAAATTTTTTTCGATATATCGCATCTTGAAGAGTGGCTATATGAAAACAAAATAACTGACTAAAAACATGTGCGTAATGAAAACCTGACTTACTTTTCTCGCAGATCACAGCCGGGTTTCCGCGGTAACCCTGCGGGCAGTTGCAGTTGGCTCTGTGATTGGTCACAGCACACTTGGCACCCTGACCGCACGGTTGATCGAGGCAGGGATCACGGCACTGACCACCGAAGCAGCTCTTCTCGGGCGGACACATAGTGTCGCTGCGGCAGCCAATGGGATTGCACTCCTGGAACGGGTTGCCCTGGTAACCGCCGATACAGTTGCACACGGGCTGGTGATTGGACGCCTGACATTCGGTGTTCTTGCCGCACGGGCTGCGGAACAGGCACGGGTCGATACACTTCTGCTGCTCGGAACACATCTTGTCTTTGGGACAGTCTGTATCCTTGACGCATTCAGCTACAAATATAGTTTAATAAAGTTATTAATTTGTTATCCACCTAACTTGGTTAAACTCTTCGAATGAATAGTTGACAACACAAAATATTTGTCGTGTTCTCGATTTTCGTTTCTTACCTCGGAGGCAGTAGAGCAGTGGATCTCCAAAGAAACCTTGCGGACATAGGCATGTGGAACGATGGTTTTCGGCCAGACAGTGGGCGTCGCGGCCGCAGTGATTATCCCAGCGACAGGGATTTCGGCAGAGACCAGCGATGCAAGCCAGGTCTGTCGGGCAATCCGTATCGGCGATGCAAATGCCTTTCACTTGAGGAACTATTATGGAACAAAAAAATGCATCCATGATGAATTGTGATGACAAATAACGAATTTATATTAAAAATAAATTTAAACTGTTTAAAATTAATCGAGGTATGAAGATAAATGGTTATAATTAAAAAAAATTGATTTAGAAAATCTAACTAATTTGATAACTATTGCGAAAAAGGCAATATATTTTTTTATAAATGACTTGCCCGAATAATGAAACATTATGATGCTTACCTGGAAGACAACCACGCTCAACGTCTCCCATGTAGCCGAGCGGACACAGGCAGACCATGGTTCTCCAGGGCACAGTGTCAACCACCTTGCATTCAGCAGAATTTCCACACGGTTTGAGCGCCTTGCACGGATCCTGACACTTGTCTCCGATACAGGCCAAACCACTCGGGCAGTCGGCATCGTTCTGACATTTGCTTCTTTCCACTGCAAAACACGAAACAAAAATAAATTAGTGGATCGAAAAATATAAATAAGGATTTACTTGTAGTCGCAGACGCTAAAAATATAAACAACAGTTTTCTTTCCTATGCACATTTAATTTTTAGATTTTAGAAGAACATTTAGAGGACTAAATAATTTCTAACTCTAGGGCAAAATATAGTTTTGCTGAAATAATTAAAAAATACAAATTGCAACTTTTCTATCAGATGCATCCTTCATTTTAGATTTAAGACAAGGTTTTAGAGCCTCAATGTGACAAAGTCTTTATAGCGCTGAATTTATTTTTGCCGAAATAATTTTGCAAGCTAAGAGCAGAAAAAAATCTGAAACGTCAACATTTTCAAGCTATTTTTTCATGACGCAAATGAAATAATAATTCGAAGAAAAATGTGAACCCAATGACAAAAATTACGTACGTATGCGGCACTCGACGAAAGCGTCTCCGGTAAAATCAGGTGGACAAGTACACATGGCCCGATGACTGTTGACGCTGCACAGGGCACGCACGCCGCACGGCGATCCCACCAGACAGGGCGACTGGCACTGCTCGTTGACGCAGGCGCGGTCGGCCGGGCAGTCGTCGTCCCGCAGGCAGGCGGGACGCGCGCACAGCGTACGAGGATCGCCGCGGTAACCCTCGGGGCAGAAACAGAGCGCTGCGTGGTTCTCGGCGCGGCAACGGGCGTTGGTACCGCACTCGGCCGCTAGGAGCAGACACGGATCCACACAGGTGCCGCGGTTGCAGGTGCGATCCAGGGGACAATCTCCGTCCTTCGAACACTCTCCTGGAATTTTAGAATGATGCAAGCGATCAATTTCTCAAATGTTCACAAACCGGTAGATTTAGTGCATTCTAACGATCATTCATCAGTGGCTTAAATATGAAGAATTTTTTCTCGACCAAAGAGAAAGGGAAACGGCCGCGCCGTGCCGTTTCCCTTTCTCTTTGGTCGAGAAAAAATTGTTCATATTTGAGCTATTGCATCCCAACGGCTCTTACATTCAATCAACTTAAAATCATTCATCAGTGATTTCCTGCATTGCTTTTAAGCAGGTAGTGATTGCCAATTTCAAGGGGTAACTACGCATTGCGCAACGTACTGTGTGAAAGCTTTCAATCTAAACAGCGACGAGCCACCCAAAACTCACAAATGATAATCTTCCGTATTAAAAAAACAGCAACAAGACAACCATGACAGGCACTCAATTCACTTAAATTTTATTTATATATCGTGGTGATTGGGCCTTTTGTAATTAAATTTCGATCGAAAATGTTAATAAAGAAAAAACAAAAAGTAATGAACAGGCGGAGCAAATGAATTATAAACATAGGTTTACCTTTGATACATCTCACTTTGGCGTCTCCGAAAAATCCCCTAGGACAACTGCATACCGCTCTCTTGTTCTCGATTCGACAGAGCGCATTCTCGCCACACTGAAGACAAGGATCTACGCACTGACCGCGCAGACACGTCTGATTATGGATGCACTCGCGATCCGACTGACAACCGACATCGATTCGTTGTTCGACTGTAAAACAGAAAACATGCTCGTGTTATGTCTCGAAAGAAAATCGAACATAACACAGAAAATTTGTTCTGTCTGTCATATGGCCACCAAACTGGTACTATGAAACTGATGTCCTACTTTTGAAGCATCCGCCATTGTCGTCCGAGGCGAATCCATTGGGACACAAGCAGATCATGGTTCTCCAGGGGGTGGTATCCACAACCTTGCACTGGGCCGAGCTGTTACACGGTTGGAACTGGGTGCACGGGTTCAGACACTGCTGCTGTATGCAGGCCAACCCTGATTGACAGTCGGCATCTGTAGAGCACACTCCCAGTACAACTGAAATATTGTAATAAGAAAAGTAAATTAAACAATCGATAATTTAGCATACACGAGCATTTTAAATAGAGTATCCACACTCAAGATACAAGTAATTTTCAAAACTAGCCATTAATTTACAATAATTAATATAAAATATATTTTTTGTTAATAACTTTTAAAAGTGATTCTAATTTTGTCGCAATTTTTTTGTTTTTATGAATTTATAAATTAATATTATTAATCTTATGATTTCTTTCAGCAAACAAAATTGGAAAACTTTTTATTGAAACTATTTTCATAAAATTCTGGACAATTTGTGTGGCGAATTTTTTTTTTCGTTATGTACACTTACTCTTTTCACAGAGGACGGTCGGATTTCCGAGGAATCCGGACGGGCAGTGGCAGGCTGCTCGGTGATTGGCCGCCTTGCACGTGGCGCTCTGCGCGCACCGCAAACTTCCGCAAGGGTCCATGCACTGGCCGCCCAAACAGGTTCTGTCATCCGGGCACTCGCTGTCACGCAGGCAGCCGATGGGAGTGCACTCGACAATCGGATCGCCCTTGTAGCCACCCAGACACTGGCAGTTGGGCTGGTGAGCGGTGGTCTTGCACTCGGCGTTCTTGGCGCACGGGCTGCCCGAGAGACAGGGGTCCACGCACTTTTTGTCCTCCGAACACCTCTTGCTGCTCGGGCAGTCGTCGTTCGAGTTACATTCCACTGTTGGCAAAGACAGAAATAATTGTTAGTTTTGCAAACAGTAATTTAAAGCACCATCGAAATAATAATCGAATACTATAATGCAATTTAAAGAATGGTCATTGATGCAATACACTATACATCATACCTTCAAAGTCTGTCGACATAAATCTCATCAATTCCTGCGCATGTTTTACCATTTTAACGTTTTCGTACGCTATTGAAAAATTAACAGCTGTTGAAATGCCTATGTGCTCCTACAAGTATTTAAATGATGACCGAATGTACCAGTAGTATGATTAATTACCTTTGTAGCAGGCCGAAGCTGGATCTCCGAAGAAGCCGTTGGGACAGTAGCAGGTGGCTCGGTGGACAGCCGTGCGACAGAAGGCGTTGTTGCCGCAGTTGTAGTCCCACTTGCACGGATCTTTGCAGGATCCTTCAAGACAGGCTTCGCCGATCGGACATTCGGGATCCGATAGACACAGCTCGCCGGTAAGAATGGACACTAGAAAGGATAGTTGAACAAATTAAAGTAACCAGCCATATGTGAGCGATGCATGTACATGTACCGATGAACGTGGATAATGGTGCATGTGGATAATCAAAGAAAGCATTTTTTAAACCTTTTCTTTTTTCGTGAATTCGTGATTCTGCAATTCATCCACGTACCTTCCTTGCAGCCTCTCTCCGAGTCGACAACGTAGCCGGGCGGACACAGGCACATCATCGTTCGCCACGGTACCGTGTCGACCACCTTGCACTGGGCAGCCGGGCCACACGGTTTGAACACCAGGCACGGATCCTGGCATTTATCCCCCACGCAGGCCAAACCGCTCGGACAATCCGCATCCGTTTGGCAATGAGCTCTCTCAACTAGGAAAAAACACATTAAAAAATTAGACAATCGCAGATCAGCGACAGGAAACAACCTTCCGTAACTAAACCAATTTCTGAACTCACTTCGCAGACACTGGACGAACGGGTCACCGCTGTAGTCCTGCGGACAAGTACAGACGGCCCGATGACGACTGGCAGCGCAGGTGGCGCTGAGACCACACGGCGAGTTCACGCGACACGGGTCCTGACATTGCTCGCCCACGCAGGCACGGTCGTCGGCGCACTCAGCGTCGGTCACGCACTGGGGCCGCGTGCAGGCTTGCAGCGGATCGCCATTGTAGCCCTCCAGGCAGTAGCAGGAAGCACGGTGATTGAGTCCGCGGCAGCGCGCGTTGATGCCGCACTCGTTGGCGAGCAGACACGGCTCCACGCAGATTCCCTTGCTGCATGCCTTGTCATTGGGACATTCATCGTCCTTGGAACATTCACCTAACGGGAAACAATACGATTTAATTTTAGTTTAATCGTTTTACTAAATGGATTAACTCCGTGGTTAAAAACTCTGTTTACGGTTGCTGAAAAAAAGAAAAGCTGTTTTGCAGAGTACTGACCCCAGATGCACTTGTCTCGTGGGTCACCGAAGTGGCCGGGCGGGCAACTGCAAACGGCGCGATGCTTCAATACCGCACAGCGAGCTTTATCGCCGCACGACAAGCACGGATCCTGGCAAACTCCGTTCTTGCATTCCAGATTTTCGGGGCAGTCCGTATGTGCTTGACAACCTTCGTCCAGTCGACCTGCAAATAGTTGGTAACGTTTCATTAATTCGTGAAAAAGTAATCGAAACTATGAACAACTTATTTTAAAGATAACAATTAATCTGAATATAACAATTCAGTTATTACGATTCAATAATTTCAATGAAAAAACTATTTTAAATGGAAATTATAACTTACGACTGATACATCCTTTGTCGGGATCAGACATGTAACCACTTGGGCAGATGCACACCATGGTTCTCCACGGTACAGTATCGATGACTTTGCACTCGGAAGTTCCCTTACAGGGCAGGAACTGTCTGCACGGGTCCCGACATTGGTCCGCGATACAGGCCAGTCCACTAGCACACTCACCGTCGTGCTGACACACTCGCTTGTCTGAAATTTCCATTATAACAAATTGTAAATTAATCCTGTTACTTTCAACGTCGAATAAAACAAATAAACTGCACCATTATACGAATAAATGATGATGATTATAATTTCAGGTAAATTAATAACTTCTCCAATCATAATTCAGGGTAGATTCAATTTTTCCTGGTCAAACAATTAATTACCAGCGTGCCATTTTTATTTTAAAAGCCCAATTTGAAAAAAGGTTGCACAGTAAGCTAATTTTACCGCATAGCATCCGTGTGTTGAGTGATTGCTAAAAAAAGAGGCAGCCACATGCCACAAGAGGGGGACAGACATGCAACGCCACTGCGATAGCTTTCCCGCATAACACCACACCAATGTGTGATTGCCATACTCACGGGTAACAATACTTAAAAGTCAGCACCTTTGGTAAAAAATGAAAGACGATAATGAGATTTTTTGTCTTAAAAATGCAAGTCGAATGATCTCACCTTTATCACACAGAACCAACGGGTTGCCCTTGTAGCCGGCCAGACACTCGCACACGGCCTTGTGGTTTCGCGGCAGGCATCGCGCGTTGTCACCGCACACAGCTTGCAGACACGGATCCCAACACTGCCCGGTCAGGCACATCTTGTCTTCGGGACACTCGATATCGCTGCGACAGCCAACCGGGAAACACTCAACTCGCGGGTCACCCTGGTGGCCACTCACGCACTGGCACGTGCTCTGGTGATTCACCATCTGGCAGAGGGCGTTCTTGCCGCAAGGTGTGCCAACCGAGCACAGATCAACGCACTTGTGCTGCTCCGAGCAGGACTCGGTCTTGCCACAGTCTTGGTCTCTCTCGCATTCAACTGTGGAATAAAAAGAATTCGAAATTAATTTCAGACGATTTGATCAAATGTTTAAAAAATCATTAAAAAATTTGATATTGATAATACCCGATTAATAAATTGTGGATATATTTTTCAAAATTAAATTTAGTGAAGAAAATTAAAATGCAGAAATTTCTGAATGTTCCGATTAAAGAAGAATCCAAAAAGTTTTTCTTATCATGTGTAGGAAAAAAACTTCTATCACTTATAACTTTACGAATCTTAAACTTAAGTATTAAGACGAATTTAGAAAATAATCTCACCTGAGTAGCACTGCACTCTCGGATCGCCAAAGGTGTTAAGTGGACAGACGCACGATGGTCGATGCTGAATCATCTGACAGACGCCGGCACAAGGAGTGGACAACTGACAGATCTGGCGACACTGGCCTTGAAGACAAGCTTTGTCCAGTGAACAGTCGGTGTCCTTTGTGCACTCTGGTGCCGGTAGTTTAACTGAAAGTAACCGCGTTGACAAAAATAATTAGCAAACATTTGTCATCTAAAAATATTAGTATGTATTCATCAAATGCTAAAAAAAAAGGAAAATATAAAGTACATACCTTTTTCACAGCCTCCCGTCGCACTTCGCACAAAGTCGGCCGGGCACATGCAGATCATGGTTCTCCAGGGAACAGTGTCCACCACGCGACACTGGGTCTCGGGGTTGCACGGACTGAGCACCTTGCACGGGTCTTGGCATTTGTCAGAGATACAGGCCAGCTTGCTCGGACAGTCGGCATCTGTATCGCACTCTCCTCTCTTAACTGAAAATGAATAAGAACACCAGAAAATTTTAGTTCACGCATAAATAACGCTTATAATTGAAAGTTATCCAGCTAATAAATTCACAATGCACAACAGCGACAGTTATTATGTAAAAAAACTAAAAATTCGTCAATACACAGAATACGTACTCAGCACGCATTCGCGTTTGGCGTCTCCGGTCCAGGGGGCGTCACACGAGCAGAGCACCTGGTGGCGGGTAACCGAGCACCTTGCGTGAGTGCCGCACTGTTGACGCAACACGCAGGGATCCTCGCACTTGGTGTCGACGCAAGCTCGATCGTCGGCGCAATCGGTATCCTTGATGCACTCCATCTTGACGCAGGAGAGGAACGGATCGCCACGGTAGCCGGCCGGGCAGTGGCAGGCGGCGCGGTGGTGCTCCACGCGGCATTCGGCCGTCGGCGCGCACAGGGCCAACACCAGACACGGGTTCTTGCAGTAGGTGTCGATGCAGGCCAGATTGTCGGGACAGTCGCCGTCGGATGAGCACTCGGCTGAAATAAATTGATTTGAAAATGCCCATTTGAATATTTCAAAATGAAATGTTAAATAATTAATTAAATCGAAAAGAGTAGATACAACAATATATTTCGTAAAAATATTTAAATAATTAAAATTAATATTTTGTCAATACCATATCAATTAAACAATTGTAATAAAATGAGATAGATTATATTATAAAATTTGAAGCACAAAGATGCATTACAAAAGGTTCTAATAAAGGAGCGTAGATTCTTTCAAGCAAAATAAATGCTCCATTAATTGCTTCCAGATGTATACTATAAAATAATGAAATTGAATCGATACTTGACTGCGCGTCTGTAAGTTGAAAGAGGTTGTTCTTACGTTTCTGACACAGCAGCTGTGGATCTCCGATGAAACGATCCGGGCAGCGACAAATGGCCACGTGTTCCCGGGCGTCACAGATGGCGTTCTGACCGCATGGAGCTTTGGGCAGTGCGGCGCACGGGTCTCTACACTCGCCGCTGAAGCAGGCCTTGTCTTTCGGACATTCGGCGTTCTTGCGGCAGCCGGTTTGAGGCGTGATTGTGGTTTCTAATGGAAGGACAAAATAAATATTAATATCTCAAGAATGGTTTTGAAATTGTATTCATCAATCATTTGTTAAGGTGTTTTATCGCTTTTAAATGTCTAGACAAAATAATTTTAAAACCAAATTCTACTATTTTATTTTTAATATTTTGTTGACAATAAATTAATATTGATCGATTATTCAATGAGGTACATATTTATAATCACACTTAAATAAATACTCGTAATAATTTTTAATCAAATTTGAAATAAAATCTCGCAGAGCATAACACTATTCCATTT
The DNA here is from genome assembly GCA_033995665.1 of Melogona broelemanni. Taxonomy (NCBI): domain Eukaryota; kingdom Metazoa; phylum Arthropoda; class Diplopoda; order Chordeumatida; family Chordeumatidae; genus Melogona; species Melogona broelemanni. Next base: position 12,581 of record JAUJYS010000268.1, on the reverse strand, counting down.
ATTTGATATTGTTAAAAATATACAAGAATAAACTGCGCTAACAATTGACAATAATATTATTTAAGCATTTACCATATACGGTGATAATTTCATATAGTTTATGACATGACAACAAGCAAATCGCAAATTGATCGCTCACCTCTGACACACTGGATAAGGGGGTTGCCCTGGTATCCACTGAGACAGGTGCAGACGGGAAGGTGTTCGAGTGGTCGGCACTGAGCGTTCACGCCGCACGGCTGGCGCACGATACACGGGTTGCGGCACACGTGGTCCACGCAAGCCTTGTCAGAGCTGCAATCCTCGTCTCGCCGGCACTCTGGGCGTGGAGTGGTCGTGGTGGTGGAGGTAACTCGGACTTCTGTGACAGACAAAAGTAATAACCAACGTTAGGTCAACGGCACAAAAATCAATTGTACATGCATAACTAGACTAGCTAGACCACCGCAAATGTCCAAGAAGCAGAGAAACACAACGATAAAAAATATTAGCGCGCCAAGAGCAGGACATGGACCTTTGATGCACTGGACCCATGGGTTTCCGACGTAGCCGGTCAAGCACGCGCACATGGGATTGTGATCGTCGACGCGGCACTGGGCGTTCACGCCGCACGGCTGGCGAACCGAGCATGGATTCTGGCATTTGAAATCGAGGCACGCTTTGTCGCTGCTGCAGTCGTCGTCTTTGACGCACTCGGGTCGCTGTGTCGGTGGAGCGATGGGTGATTGAGTGGCGGGTGACGCTGCGTGATTGTCAAGTCGTTAAGAAGAGGAGTGATAGTGGAAGAAAAGAGAACGAAAAAATAATAGGCGATTCGTGTAAGTAATTAGTCAGATGTTCTCAAGTTCGTTTTTTAGCAAATCGAGATGAATGAAGAGACACAAAATGTAAGACAAAAATGACGGCTAAAAATATATAAATTCTTGATTGGTTAATTTTTGTTTAAAAGGAGCAACATACATTGAACTGTTTTTAAATGAGAATTAATAAGAAAATCTATTTTGCTAGATGAAACAAGACGAAACAATGAATATCTTAAGTCATCTCGATTTGCAGTGCAAAGAAATAAACAACGACAACAAACAAAACAGATGAAGAGCGGTAAAAGTACATTTTGAGCATTGAACCAGAGGGTTGCCCACGTAGCCGGGCAGACAAGTGCAGGCGGGAAGGTGATCTACAGTCCTGCACTGAGTGTTGACGCCACACGGCGAGCGAATCGCGCACGGATCCTGACAGGTGTTGTCAAAACAGGCCCGATCGTTGGGGCAATCCGGGTCTTTGCGACATTCGGGTTTAGGTGTGATTGGGGGTGGTTGTGTGGTCGTCGATGGTGGAACTGCAGGTGTGTGATTCGAGGTAGGGAAAGAAGAGAACAGGAGAAGGAGAAATGGAGAGAGAGGGAGAGAGAGACGAGTACGTGAATGAATATACAATAAAAAGTAAAAAATAAAATAACAAGTTAAACAACACCGGAAGTAAATAGGAAATAGCAAAGTAGATGAAAAACAAAAATACCATATGAAAATGGCGTTTTTGTAATTAATTTGTATTACAACAATAAAGAAAAACAATTTTAGAATTGGTATTTACAATTAGTTGAAAGGTTGGTAAAGAAACTTGTTATTAACATGAAACATCCAGAGACATATGTTTGTGTAAAAGTTTAAAAAAAATCGTAGTAACACTAGAAATTGTAATATAGCGTGGCATAACAGAATAATGAGAGAAAAAAAATGTTAACATCTTGTGTGACGTCTTAAACAGAATATATATGGGCTCTGATATAAGTTTACCTTTGACACATTGCACCCAAGGGTTGCCAATGTACCCACTCAAACAAGTACAAGATTGGCTGTGATCCACAGGCCGACATTCGGCATTGACACCGCATGGCTGTCGCAGTTGACACGGGTTTTGACACTTGAACTCGTGACACACCTTGTCTTTCGCACACTCCTCATCTCGTACACACTCTGGTTTGGTGGTAGGAGGTGGTGGCGGTTGTGTGGTGGAAGGAGGAACTAGAGAGTAGTCATGCAAAGGTTGCAAGACATACGTTTAGAAAGAATTTGAGGAGAAGGATAAGTGGTAGAAATGTGGAATTGAAAATACAGTGTTTTTTGGTGTAGTTGTGTCTATATACCTCTGACACATTGGAGCAGAGGATTTCCTTCGTAACCAGGTAGACAGGTGCAGGAGGGCAGGTGATCGATTGCCCTGCAATCGGCATTGACACCACACGGCTGTCTGACCACGCAAGGATTCTGACATTTGGAGTTGAAACACGCCTTATCATTGGGACAGTCCTCGTCACGTCGACACTCTGGTCGGGGCGTGGTAGTAGTGGACGTTGTAGGTGGCGGTACTGTCGTCAAACAGACACACATGTGTATGTGATTAGAGAACAATTAGGAATAATAGTAAATGACTTCACCGAAAGAATAGAGAAGATTGGGAAAAAAGACAATTTAGAATATGAAGAAATTTCAATCAAGAGTAGAAACAAAACATCAAGAGAGGTGTTTAAGACAAGAATGAGATCAAACAAGCAAATAGAATTTGTCTTTGTGATTCTACCTTTCGTGCACTGCACAAATGGATTTCCAATGTAACCGGTCAAACAGAAACAGACGATATTGTGCTCGACCACTTTGCAGTCAGCATTGACTCCGCATGGCTGTCGAGCCGTGCATGGATTCTGGCACTTCCGGTCCAGACACGCACGATCGTGAGGACACTCATCATCTCGCACACACTCTGGCCGTAGTGTTGTCGGTTCCAGAGGACCAGGAGTTGGGACAGCAACTTTAGAGTTTTAGGGCGTGATTAGGTGTGTGGCAAGACACGGGATAGGAAGAACAAGAAAGTGAAAGTATGAGGAATTTATTGTAAAGAAAAGTAGAAGGTAACACGGTTTTGTTTATAGTGAATAGATAAATGACTAGACATACGTTTGACACATTGCACTTGTGGATTTCCGGTATAGCCGGGCAGACAGGTACAGAGAGGGAGATGATCGATTGTTTTGCAATTGGTATTCACACCACATGGCTGGCGCAATGCACATGGGTCCTGACATTTTTCGTCGAAACAGGCTTGGTGGTTAGGACAGTCCTCATCTTTGCGACATTCCGGTTTGGGTGTAGAAGGTGCTGGTGGTGGCGCTTTGGTAGTTGGTGGGACTGGATGACGTAATGGTTATTGTGAGTTATTGTGCATTGAGTAATGTATGTAAAATGTATTTATTTTTGTGTATTACATGTATGTGAAATTTTTTTAGAAGCTAATCACTCGATTGAATTCCAGTATGAGAGACACAAAAGATTGATTACAGTCAATATTTTGTTGAATGTGTGCGCTGATTCCATTTGCATACCTTTAACGCATTGGACCCATGGGTTTCCGACGTAGCCAGTGAGACAGGTACAAGAGTGGCTGTGATCGACAGCTTCACATTCGGCATTTACACCACATGGCTGCCGAAGTAGGCAGGGATTCTGACACTTGTGATCGAAGCAAGCTTTATCATTGGCACAGTCTGTATCCACCACACACTCAGGCCGTGGGGTGGCCTCTGTGATGGGAGATTGAGTTGAAGGTGGAACTGAGGAGAAGAGAGCGGAAGATTTTAACAGAACAGACAGAAAGGACATGAATGTGTATGTATAATTCAGAGGCAAGTCAAAGGATGGCAATATTACAATAAAGAAGAATAGAAAAAAGTTAGAGGAACATTTTCAGATATACTATAAAGAAAATCCAAGTATATAACACGCTCTTTTTGAAATTTATAAAACATGGTATATTTTAGAAAAATAGATCAAAGAGCAAGAATTGAGATGATACCTTTGGTGCATTGCAAGATAGGATTTCCTTCGTAACCCTTCAAACATGTGCACTGTGGTAGATGAATTCTGGCCTCGCATTCGGCATTCACCCCACAAGGTTGGCGGACAACACAAGGGTTCTCACAGTTGTGATCAAAACATGCTTTGTCATCAGGACAGTCCGCATCTTTTCGACATTCTGGTTCAGGAATAGGTGGAGGAGTTGGTGGTGTAGATGGTGGAACTGTCAATGTGTTTGGGTAAAAATATTTTGTGTGTAAGAGGGAGTAAGGAAAGCGTAAAAAATGAATGCTTAGAACAATAGAACATTTGAACATGACATTGTGACAAGACAGTATGAGATTGTGATTACTTTGAGAATGTGATAAGCTTTTTATTTTCTGATCACCTTTTTCTGAAACTTTGATATCTCAACATAATGTGTAAAAGTGTCAAATGTATACCTTTAGTGCACTGAACCCATGGATTTCCAATGTAACCGGTTAAACAAGTACAAGTTGGATCGTGTTGGGAGACCCTGCACTGGGCATTGACACCACACGGGCTGCGAACGAGACAGGGGTCTTGACACTTTCGATCCAGACAGGCTTTGTCCAGTGGACACTCATCATCTTTTATACACTCTGGTCGAGGGGTGGATGACTGAGGTGGCTTTTCAGTCGAAGGAGGTACTGGGTAGTGGAAAAAGTAACAGAAGTTGGGAAGTGGGAAAAAAAGAGTGAAGTGTCAGTTTTAGAAAATTTCATGGATGTGTTTGGATAGTGTTGTTGAAAGTGATTTGGCACATACTTTTGACGCATTGCACCAAGGGATTGCCAATGTATCCCCGGAGGCACGAGCACTCTGGGACGTGGTTGGCTGTTTGGCATTGTGTATTGACGCCACATGGCTTTCGAAGCTCACAAGGGTCTTCGCATTTGTTGTCAAAACATGCTTCATCATTGGGACAGTCCTCATCACGACGACACTCGGGTGGTGGTGTTGGTGGTGGTGTGGGAGGTGTGGGAGGAGGAACTGGACATTAATTAAAGGTTTGGGAGATAAAAAGTGTGCGAGTGACATTCATGAGTATTGCAAATAAAAGAAGAAAAAATATTCATTGTAAAGAGAGAATAAAGTTTGAGGAAAACAGAAATAAGGTACACACCTTTAACACATTGTACCCAAGGATTGCCCTGATAACCAGGTATGCAATAACAGACGTGCACATGATCTTTGGCAACGCAATCGGCATTGATACCGCATGGCTGCTTGAGTGTGCATGGATTTTCGCACTTTCTGTCAAAGCAAGCCTTTTCATCAGAACAGTCATCGTCTTTCAGACATTCGGGTCTCGGAGTGGAAGTGGTCAGAGGTGACGATGTGATGACCACAACTGATAAGCCCAGAACATTAAAGAAAAATGGTGGTCAGAAAAATGTGAATGTGTTCGTTTTTAAACTGAAAAATGTTAATATAAATATCAGTGTGTATGAAAAGTGGTGCTGGTGAATACCTTTAATGCACTGTAGAATAGGATTGCCCTGATAGCCAGGCAGACAAGTACAGTGGGGAAGGTGGTCGATGGCATCACATTCCGCATTGACACCACACGGTTGCCGAACCAAACACGGATTCTGACATTTGTTGTTGAAACAGGATTTGTCATTGGGGCAATCATCATCTTTTCGACATTCAGGTCGAGGTGTAGTGGGGGATGGTGGAGTTGTAGGTGGTGGCACTAGATGGTGGCAAACAGTCCACACAATTAATTTTAGAAATGTTTTCTATGATCTGGAGGCGAACATTTTTTGCTGCATTAAACTGACTTGAGGTTGAATCATTATATTATAATGGGTTGCATGAAAGTTTGTGTAACTACCTTTTGTGCACTGCACCAATGGGTTACCAATGTATCCCACCAAACAGGTGCACACTGGACTGTGTGACGCCACTTTGCAATTGGCATTGACTCCACATGACTCGCGCACCAGGCATGGGTCTTGACATTTGCGCACAAAACATGCCTTGTCCTCGGAACAGTCCTCATCACGAAGACATTCGGGGCGAGGCGTGGGTGGCTCAGAGGGACCGACTGTTGGTGGAACAACTGAAGTGCGTAAGGTGAAGAAGTGAAGGAGTGAATAAATTGAGAGAATTAGCATAATTAATTTGACATGAAACAGAAAATTCATAAGAGAAAAAATAGAAGTTATAGAAGAATGTGAAATTTTATGCAATTTGTAAATTTATTTGTCCTGTGGCAGTGTGCACATTTTCTAATGCAAAAATGTTATGGAATATTGAAATTATGATTAACATAATTAGAAATTTATATTAATAAATTTATAATTTTTAAAGTTAATTTGGACTCATTAGAATAATTTTGCAACTAAATTGCTAATTTAAACAATGTCAAAAAATTTCATTCAATTTGTTTTTGTTTATGATTTTTTTTAGCTAATCAAGGATGTTGGGGTAATGTAAAGTATTACTCGTACTTTTAGTACACTGCACAAGAGGATTGCCAATGTACTGTGGCGAGCATGTGCACACCGGCAGATGATTTTCAGCTCGGCACACGGTGTTGATGCCGCATGGCTGACGAACGAGGCATGGGTCTTGACAGCGATTGTCAAAACAAGCCCTGTCATCTGCACACTCATCGTCAATGCGACATTCAGGTCGTGGGGTTGGAGGTGGTGCTGCTGGGGTTGGTGGTGGCACTGAAAATTGCAGGAATGTTGTTTTGTTTTGTAAGGGGCTGGGCAATTGTATGCAATTGTATCTGATCCATTGGTATGGTATTTTTTAGCAATCACCAGGAAATGATAAAAAAAACACTAAATTACCTGTTCCCACATGAAACATGGATGACTAAAAGTGTTACAACATGGTGGTTAGCTTAGGGAATGAACTGTGATTTCATATATATTAGAATTAATCAGATTGAAAATGCACTCCATAGAACGAAATTCAGAGAATAGAGAATTTGATGTGAAAGAGACAGAGGTAAAAATGTACTTGTAAAAGCAAATGTCAACTGTTCAAAAGAGCTCATAAGGATGTACATGGAGGATTTAGTGATTGCCTACCTTTGACACACTGTACCCATGGGTTGCCCGTGTAGCCAGTGAGGCAAGTACAGGCGTGTGTGTGATCGACCGCCTCACACTCAGCATTCACACCACATGGCTGTCGTAGAACGCATGGGTTCTGACATTTCTGATCAAAACATGCTTTGTCATTTGAACAATCCACATCACGCAGACATTCTGGGCGTGGGGTAGGTACCGTGGGTGGCGATGCAGTTGTAACTATGACTGTTACAGATGAGAGGATAGAAAGAAAAAATAATATGAAGAAACAAGGAGAGCATTTCTAAAAGAGAGTTAGAATAGGTACATTTGAATATAAATATTAATTATCAAAATTTAGATTTTTGGCTAATCAGAATTGAACATGAAACACAGGCAAATTGTACAGGAAATAATTGAGTTGAACAGAATTGTGATCAGATAAATCATATTTCAAATAATATTGCAACATGTATAAAATACAGTATAGAGCATAGTAGAAAAATAGTGTTCACAGTTGTCATTCAACAAAAGGAAAATAAAAATAAGAAGTGGTTCTCAAATGTTTGATGTTGAAATTATCGCTATGGCCTACTAATTCAAAATATGATGGTATACCTTTAGTGCACTGCAATATGGGATTTCCTTCATAGCCAGCTAAACATGTGCACACCGGTACATGCTGGACGGCCCTGCACTGAGCATTCACACCGCATGGCTGTCGCACCTGACAAGGGTTCTCACAGGTGTGATCAAAACATGCCTCATCATCAGGACAGTCTTCATCCTTGCGGCACTCGGGCTCTGGTGTTGTTGAGATGGGAGCAGGAGTGGAGGGTGGAACTGGGACAGATGAATGGAAATGAAATAAGTGGTAAATAGTTCAGCAAAAGGAGAAAAAGGCCAAACAGTGTACCTGAGTGGTGTGAACGATAGAATTTAAAATGAAAAAATATTTTTCGTGTACAATAAGACATAAGGCATAGAACACAGCAGAAATCACAATCATTGAAAAGTAATTTTATGCAATATTACATATTGCATAAAGATATGCATGTAAGAGGAACAGAGAAGAGAAAAGTACCTTTGATACACTGAACAGAAGGGTTGCCAATGTATCCGGCTAGACAAGTGCAAACCGGATCATGCACAACCACATCACACTCTGAGTTCACGCCACATGGCTGTCGCAGTTGGCACGGGTTTTGACACTTGTGGTCAAAGCATGCCTTGTCATTGGAACAGTCTTCATCTCGTGTGCACTCGTGTCTGGGCGTTGGGGGTTCGACTGGGCTCGGGGGAGTCGGGGGTGGAACTGAAGAAAAAGAGGGAAGTTGGCTATTAAAAAAGGTTCAGGAGTGAAGGAGAAATCTTGTGTGATTGAAAGGGTATGACATAAAATTAACATTAAAAAACCCAATGGAAATACGCACATGATTAAATCAGATAGGTATCAATAGAAAAACAAGAAACTGATAAAGGAATTTCTACTTGTCTAATAGAACATCGGAATAAGTAAATACATGGAAAATTTGTTGTTTTAGATATTTACATGTATATGTAATTACTGTTTTTTATTTTGATGCTGTACCAAACCTTGTTCTTAAATATGTTTTCATCCTGACTATTTTGAAAGATAATTTAAAAAATAACACAAAAAAATGATTGTTGTGTGATAATAGCGAAAGGTATTCATACTTTTAACGCATTGGACCAACGGATTTCCCACATAGCCACTAAGGCAGTAGCAATTGGGAATGTGGTTGACCGTTCGGCACTGCGTGTTGACGCCACATGACTGGCGCACAACACACGGATCAGCACACTTGAGCTCAAAGCAAGCCTGGTGATCGGCACACTCATCGTCAGTTCGACATTCGGGTCGTGGAGTGGTGCTGGTGGGTGGAGCTACCGTCGCAGGAGGAACTGGTAGAGCCATACCAAATTGAAATAATGGAAATAGCAAATGATAAGGAAAAACAAAGTAAGTGGATATGTAAACACAATGTGATGCATAGAAAGAGATTAGGGAACATATTACATAGTTTAAATATGTTTGAATAATGAAATGTAAAAAGTGGAAGATTCATTTAAAATAGAGGGTTTCTCACCATTTAACAATTTATGTATCGACAAGCAGTGAAAAGCTTTTGCGAAATACCGACTTTAAAACGGATCGGACTTTAAATCGCTGATTTTATTTACGTTTAATCAGTTTTCTCAATTAATTCAACATTTGTCTACTCGTGTATTTTATACACCACCATCGTTTGAAATATTTGAAGTAGCTTTAAATGTTTTAACAAGAAAGCGTGATTTCTGTTTTGGCTGTACCTTTGACACATTGTACCCAGGGATTGCCTGTGTATCCGTCAATGCAGGTACACGTGTGCGTGTGATCGACAGTATCACACTCTGCGTTCACACCACATGGCTGTTTCAGTTGGCATGGGTTCTGACATTTGAGGTCGAAGCAAGCCTTGTTGCTTGGGCATTCGTCATCTCGCACACACTCGGGTCGTTCAGTGGTTTGCGATGGGATGGGTGAAGTTGGCGGGAGGACTGTAGAATGGACACACATTCGATTTAATATTGATTGGTAAATGCCTATTGCTGATCCTTTATATCAATTCGAAATAAGGTGTTTTTCTATGTCTTCTACCTTTGGTGCACTGAAGTAGTGGATTTCCCTGATAGCCTGGCAGGCAAGAACACACTGGGACATGGTTTTTGGCATCACAATCGGCATTGACTCCACAAGGCTGTCGAACCAGGCACGGGTTCTGACACCGATTGTTGAAGCAAGCCTCATCATCCGGGCAATCATCATCTTTACGACATTCCGGTTCCGGTGGCTTTTGCGTGGATGTGACTGGTGGAGGAACTGCAAGGCCATTAGAAGACCGTTAAATTGGTTTATTTGAGCAATTAAATGTAATTGTCATCGAAACAGCAGTTAAATAAGTTGAAGTCAATTAACTCTAAAACCCACAACACTATTTGTTTGAATGAAACGAGTATCCCAGAAAATTCCAATGGCTTTCTAGCTCATATTAAATAATGAAAATAAAAGTTATTATTCAATATACCTGTATGTATGAAAATTTGAAAAATGCGTAAAAATATATACGAGTATTTAGATTACATACTAAATAATTTTAATAATTTTTGAATTATTTTCATGATTTTTGAATGATTTTCCACGCAGTACTTTTTAAATTCCCATTTAATATCCAATAAATAGACAATTGGTAAGTAATCAGTAATTGTGTGGCTACCTTTGGAGCATTGCACCCATGGGTTTCCGACATAACCAGTCAGACAAACACAAATGGGGCTGTGGTCATCCACACGGCAGTCAGCATTGACACCACAGGGCTGACGGACTAGACAAGGGTTTTGGCACTTGCGATCAAAACACGCTTTATCGCTGCTACAGTCATCATCACGGAGACACTCGGGACGTGGAGTAGTCGTTTCAGATGGTGCAGGAGTTGTCACTACCACTAATTGTAAAGCAAAGTGGTTGGAGAGGAAAGAGGAGGAGGAGGAAGTTCAAGAGTTAGAGTAAAATAAGAAATTAAAACACACAAATGTGGACAAGTAATGTATTTTGTATTCCCAGTATTACTTTCTCGTAATTCCACCTACATTTGGTACACTGCACCAGCGGATTGCCAACATAATCACGTATGCAAGTGCACACTGGGAAGTGGCGCACAGTTCTGCAATCGGCATTGACTCCACATGGCTGGCCCAGGACACAAGGGTCCTGGCACCGGAAGTCTCGGCATGCCCGGTTGTCCGGACAATCTTCATCAAGCCTGCACTCGGGTCTGGGTGTGGTTGGTGCTGGGGTGGTTGTAGGTGGCGGTACTGTGTGTTCAGTTAGAAATGTGGAATGAGTATAAGGAACAAGAGTAAGAGTGCTCAGTAGTGTAAAGACATGGTTATTCACGTGATAATTAATGTGATACAATTGAATAAATAGTCACAAGAAAACTGCAAAGCAACACTACACAGAATAAGAGTACTACACTGATTGAAGAAAGCATACAATATAAAGAATATAAAGAAAATAAAGAACATAATGAATATAAATCAAAAGTGAAATTTCATACAAAATTACTTATAGAATAGACACTGAATTCACAACTAAATGATAATGGAGCACAGTTAGATAAGTATATGAAATTAGCAATGTAAAATAGTTGTAAACTGTAATTGTCAGCAAATAATGACAAAATTAAATTGCGGGAAACGGCACACCTGAAAAGTTCTGAACGTTTCCATACAAAATCATGAATGATTCCCAGAGAAAAAAGCAGCAAAGCATTGATAAACCTTTAAAACGGACCATTTCAACTTTCTATCGCATATGTCAATCGCAATGTATATTTGCCATACTGTATTGCCACAGTCACAAATCGCACGTTTCATACTGAAGCAATGCCAGAAACAGTTCATGTAACATACTTATGGTTTTGGATGACTGACCTTTGGTACACTGTACCCATGGATTTCCTACATATCCACGGATACAGGCGCACGAGTGCGTGTGATCTGCCACGCTGCACTCCGCATTCACACCACAAGGTTGCCGCAGCAGACATGGGTTCTGACAAGAGCGTTCGAAACAGGCCTTGTCATCGCTGCATTCACTGTCTTTGAGACATTCAGGACGTGGTGTTGTGAAGATAGGTGGCGCTGGGGTTGGTGGAGGGACTGGGGACGCGTAGAATTAAGACGGAGGGAAAATTGGTCATGAATATTTTAAACTGAAAATAACACCCATTAATTTGGTCACACTGACTGTTCCTTTCTTCTAAACTCTGAATTATTTTAGAGATCTAGATTAATATTTAAATATAAGATAGAACGCATGGTTTATTTGCGAATAAAATTAACAATTTTAGCGATTATATATCAGATACTTCATTGATTGTCCAAATCTCCCAAATCTATTGACAAATGAGTATTCAAATAAGTTTTCAACAAATTATGTCACACTAATTTATACTTTCATGCATGGACTCTCCTATTTCAACAGATAGATTGTACAAAAAATACCACTCAAGCATGACCAAATTCTGAGCTCTGAATGTGATTTGTAATGCAAGTGAAGATTGCGAAGCCATACCGCGAGTACACTGCAATATGGGATTGCCTATGTAGCCCTCCAGGCAGGTGCACACTGGATTGTGTATATGAACTCGGCACTGCGCATTGACACCGCAAGGCTGGCGCACCACGCACGGATTCTCGCAGTGAAAGTCGAAGCAAGCCTCATCTTGAGCACAATCATCGTCATTTCTACACTCAGGTTCAGGAATCTTGGGGAGAGAGGGAGGTGCAGCAGTGGGTGGAGGAACTGAGGCAAGAAAGATAATGAAGAAAATAATAATGTGTGAGCAAAAGAGGTTTGAGATGAAAAAGAGATAATGTGAAGTTAAACATATATTCAGGACATTGTGAAACAATCAAAAATGTATATTGTGAGGATAATGTTCAAAGGTGGTACACAGACACGTACACATGTATAGTTAGTTTTGTTCAAACAAAATTGACAGCCACAAATGAGATGCTGATTAGAGCTGGGAGCGGTGGCGCGTTCCTGTAATCCCGCTGCTGGGAAGCGTACTAACCGATGGCTCAGTGAGCCTACGGTCCCGGG
>JAUJYS010000267.1:0-26193 GCA_033995665.1 Melogona broelemanni | reverse complement strand
GCGGGGTTCAGAATGCTGCGATGATGAAGCGAGTTTTCGGAGCGAGGTGGCGGATAAGGGACCGAATTAGACGGTACCAAACACACATTTATAAAATTAACAAATTTAAAAACACAAGTTTTAAAAGTGGTCAATATTTTTCTGCTCGTCGTCCTGAACTTACGATGGCAGCCCAGAAGGTGTACTTGTCTAACTTCTCTCCCTGTTGATCCACCCTCTGCCACTTGGCTGTTGGAACATCGCCGTAGTTCTCATTATCGATGAACTGGTTATGGTGGAAAAGATAATATATAAGCATTGGAATAATTTTTGCTACAATTAAAATCATGTATAACCCAGCTGATGATTCACTTTGGTAGGCGATGAAACGTGTACAGGGAACAATGAGTGATTATAAACATTTGTTCTAAATTATTTTATAATTTTATAACTGGTTTAGGCAATAAGCTGACAAATTTATAAATCAAAAAAAAAATTATATTATAAATATTTACAAATCAAAAAATAAATAACAGGAAGGGTTGAAGACTGATTGCTTACCGTGAATCCCATGAGATCGGGCAAAATGCTCTGCACGGTGACAGGCGAGTCGACACTTCCGTTGAGCGCGAAACAGGTGATGGCGTTGAGCACTTCCTCGTTACTCATGGGAGTCACCTTCCAGCTCAGACCGGCAGCGTACAGATCACCACGCTGGTAGGTTTTTACCATGCCTACACATGCCAAGAAGAAAATAGTTTAATCGACATGAAATTATTAATCCAATCAGTTACTAATTTTATTTTATTTAATTCTCTGAATAAAATCAATATTTTAAATGAAAAAAAAAATTAAATCTAAGGAGAAAACGCAGTGTTGGGTTCGTTCCTTTTAAAAAGGAACCAGTGAACGTTCTAATTCCCATACAACCTAAAGGAACCTGGGCGGTACTAGTTCCTTTACAAAAATTGGAACTTTTCTGTTTCTTCTATTAAATATTTTTTATAAAGATGCCGATTGGTGGGATGTTCACACAAAAAATTGTGATTGCGCTCAAGATGCCAAATGGACATTTGTGGGAACTGGTCTTGCATACATGTGTATGCCGATTTGCGGACACATATCAAAATCATTAACAATTTCTTATTCATGCTGTAAAATTGTTCCGCTGTCGACACACCTTGGAAAATTGTACTCTTAGAAAATGGAAAGTTATGGCAAAAGAAACTCTTTACACAGAAATGGAACCCCCGTTATAGTTTCTCAAAAAAAGGAACATATTCCAGAAATACAGAAATTAAAAGGAACCTTGGCGTTCCTAAGTTCCTCAAAAAAGGAACCAGTTCCTAGGAACGGAACTTGGAACCACCCAACGCTTGGAAAACGTTGGTGAGCCTATTTTTATTTTTAATCACCGAAGTGCTAATCGCTACAGGATTATTGCACTCTCGTGCCTATGAAGATATGTGAGGGGCAGGGAAGTGAAGGGGAATATGGCAGCTGGTATAGCCAGGCTGCAGGATCCACCCCTAAGCTAAATATTATGAAGTTTTATTATGAAGAAAATATTATAAAATTTAAAAAGCCAATTCACCATCGTAGTAGTCGATTCTGCTCTTCGAGTTGGGAAAATCGTACCAGGCGCTGAACGGTTCGTTGATTTCGGCGTAAGGCAAGTGGATGACACCCGTGGCGATGTAGGAGTCGGCATAGACGGGGGCCCGACTAACGGTGGGATGACCGTTAAGGCTGCCGACTGCCAAAACGGCTACACGATTCATTAAGAAAAGACAGGGGAGAAATTAAACGTTAAGATCAATCGAAAATCAACCGATCGAATTAAATAAATAAAATAAACTTTTTTTAATCCCGTCGATTACAGAAGAAAAAGTTCAGATCACGTTTGACATGGTCGTTCCAAGAGTTGAAGACACCAACAAATAAAATAATAAAAATAAATCGTCAAGTACATTAGGAAATTTGCAATTTATTTTTTAAAGAAATAAAGTAATGGGCTGAAGTTTATGCTAAAAAAAAATCTTTCAAGTAAGGCATGACCTTGCGTTATTTTCATCGATATACCGATTAAGAAGGTAATGGGGTTATTTGGGTACATTAGTATATACATCATGATAGTACACTGATATAATTTTGATAAGTGCTCATATAGTAAAAACCCAAATGATAACACATGCTTCTGAGTCACGGCCAACATTCTAGCACTCAAAGATAACCAGATTTTCAACTTTTATATGTTGTTTGGCTTGATAAGCCGTTTAATAAACTAATTGAGAAAAACTGATTAAACGTAAATAAAATCAGCGATTTTAAAAGTCCGATAGTGAGACACTTTTAATCCGTCAAGAGGAACTTATATAATTTGAAGTCCAGGGAAACGATGGGGATGAGTTTAATAAACGATGATCGGGGGTTGTTATGTTTTCGCACAGATTTTTTTATTATTAAAGTTATTCTACATTTCTCTAAAAATGTTGCCGCATGTTTTGTTTTGGATTGGGTAATAAAACGCGTTTGTTTACAAAGGCCAGTTATGTGTGCGTTCATGGTCCCGTTATTTGGACTCATGCTGATCCTGACAATTTTTTAATATTTTGTTGGTTTCCTCCCAAACGTTTGGTCATTTTTTGAAACACAATTACCAAATGCACTTGCTAATGAGATTATAATTACCTCCAAATAAGTAGAACGTAAAAAAAATCATGCTTTTGTTGACTAACGCCGATTTTTAACAATACATGACTTTCCAAACAAAAACATCAATACCAATGGCGAAACCATCCTGACATGATTGGTCGCGTTTTCTATCGGAAAACCAGTCCTGTGCCTGATCTCCTATTTTGTGGTAGGTCTTATTCCAAAGCTCATATCCCCCTTTGTTGATGCACATCAGACTGGTATGTGCTAATGACGCCTAATGCCTATCGTCCGCACGATGAACGTGCTTCGATGTTGCTCACAACTATCAACAGATGGCGCTACATGCGCTATAATTTAGTTTTGGATAATCTCTTTTCGCGATTTCAAACTTAAATTATTGGATTACTAAGCATGCGGTTGCGCGAACATTATTTTAGTTCATCAAAAGTTTGATCAAAAGTCCTGGGATTGGTTTTAACAGCAGGGTGTCGTCTCCTGACCCCGACCCTCGATCCCCCGACACCTGCGGTTGTTCTTGGCATAATACAGAGGTGGTTTGATAGGTGGTGCCTTCCCCCGCGCAGTACAAGCCAACAATCGGCTGCGCTGAGAATCGAACCCAGATCCGCTGGTTGGTAAGCGAGCCCGCTACCTCAAAAATTATTCGAATATAATTAAACATCAAACGAATATAATAATGAAATCTATCTAAATTGTGTGTACGAACAATATGGCAAATGTATCAAACAATGATAACAATTATTGCGAGTGTACATAATCCTACTACAAAAGACAAACTATATATCCGTAACTTCAATCGAAAAGCGGAAGAAATATACGATACAAACGTCGTTCCCCCAGACTGTCCCGAGTTCATATTTTTTTTTTTTTTTTTTTGATTTAATG
The DNA here is from genome assembly GCA_033995665.1 of Melogona broelemanni. NCBI lineage: Eukaryota > Metazoa > Arthropoda > Diplopoda > Chordeumatida > Chordeumatidae > Melogona > Melogona broelemanni. The sequence goes on along the minus strand of JAUJYS010000267.1, from coordinate 22,650 downwards.
ATAATAATTACTCGTAACTATCAATTTGATTTGTTTGTGCAATTTATTTTTCAATTAAATTCAGCAGAATGCTCTGGGAAAAAAGCTTTCTTTTGCCCTAAGTTTTCTTAGACATTGGCAAAAATTCCATTTGAAAGTTAATGTAAATCTGTAATGTAAACTTGAAATTACACACGGTACAAAATTATATACAAATAAGTTATCTTTTTTGCCTTCAGTTTACTTAAAGCTTGGCTAAAAAATTCAATTTTAAATTTATGTCAAATTGAAATTTCATACTGCATTTTATCATTTTTTTCAAATTAATGAATTCGTCTTGAAAATAAAGAAAATTGTCCAAACATATTTACCAATAACGCAGAATAATGCCCCTGCACTGGCCATGGTTTTTTCCGTTCCAAACTTGAGACACGTCCTACCAAGGCAGCGATCTCCACACAAATGCCAACATTGGACTCGGCTAAATACGACCAAAAACTCTTCATTTTAATTAAATTACCAATTCCGAAGAGTATCCAACATGGTAGCGTTAATCTATTTTGCCAAACAAGACCCAAATGATCTACGAGAGCGTTTCTAAATGAATGACGCACCCGGAAGTAAGATACAATTAGTTAAGTCGACGTTTAAAACATTTCGTTTTGAACTTTGAGTTATCTGATTACTCGACTAGATTAGTAATTGAACGACATGCACATGTGAATGTGACACATAAGTCACGAGATAACAGAACACCCAGATTTACGGTCGAATTTTTATGAGGTTTAGCTACAAATATATCACTTGTCTACACTATGTGAATTTATTCAAATGTCATTCTAATTTTCTTTCGAATTTGTTTAACCAATTCTAATTTTTCTGCACGTAAAAATTGAGGATTTAAACAACGATACAAGTGATTGAAAACAAATAAATAAATTGATACTGCGATACATTATAATGCTCGTCGGCAAAACACTTACTATTGACCGTCATAATTCACTGATAATTGAAGAAAAAAATTGAACAGTTAAAAATTTATGTGTTCCAGAATGCATTGTAATAATATTATTCAAGTATAGATTTGCCGTTTCTGTACCAATTTCAATTAGAATTAATGACATTACTGACATATTGATAGATACTCGATCTTACAATGCTTTAATATGGAAGAATCATATTATTAAATAGATATAACAAACACAAACAAATATTAAGTAGTTTAATGAGTGGAAATATACAATATCTGATCATCAAACCTTCCCTATTCTAACAAATTAATATTGTCTCAACCAAAAGCTATTCGTGATTTCAAAACAAATCGTGATTTCAAAAGCTAGTTACATTAAAACATTAAACAGTCGATGCCAAGCAATTACTAAGACAATTTCCCTCCTTTGCAATAATTGGAGTGATTTATTAAGCGCATCTTTTGGCAAGGAGTACGACATATTTCACAACGAAGGAAGCAAACGCCGGCGGGCAACATTACCAAAGCAAGTGAAAATCTCGGCGACCTTCAATTCTTTTCAAACAGCTGTATCGCTAGACCGATCAAACAAACGCAGAGACAACCCCCCATAGCAGCTAGCAGTATATCTGAAACGAGCTATTAACAATTCGATTCTGTACGTATAGGATGAAACTCGAGGAAGTCGCGAAATAATTGTTCTGGTACGAAAACGCCATGTTTCGCTTTAAAATGTATTTTGCGACCACGCTGATAGTGTTGTTGGCATTAACGGTCAACGTGTCAACAGCCTTCTCGGGTGAGTACGAAAAATTGGCAAGTTGTTGATATGCTTTTTAAAAAACTATCGTTAAGTAGGCCTACCAAAGTTTTTAATTCTCACAGCAGCCTTGGCAAAGTCAATTTTGCCAAGTCAAGTTAAACAATATCAAAATTAATTGAGAATGTGTAGAACACGCGAAGATGATATTCAAAATGTACTTTCAAAGTAATTGTAATAAAACATTAAAAAAATTAGTGGAAAATGAAAACGTTTGATTGTGAAGACAATTTAATTGAACTGTCGGAGACGACAATGTTGGTAACCATTACCGTTATTTACAAAAATGAAAGTAACTAAACCGTTACAAAGACAAAGTTATTCACAAAGGAAAGTAACGGGGACGTTACTTGCGTTACTTTCAGACAGGGACACTTTCACACTCGCACAGGCGCGCGCGTAGCCAGAAGTTTGCTCGAGAGCACAGTAGCTATTGTCAAATTCTGTATGTTTGGCGATATACACAGTCCGACAAAACTCCGATAAGACTGAGGTCGGCAAAAAAAAAAACAGTTAAACTTTTTTGCAAAAAATTTTGACAAATTTTTTTTGAAAAGAGTTTTAAAAGAGTACACATCTCTGCTATTCACGCTGATTTGGTTCGTGCAAAAATGTTAATGCTCTATTGCGCAGTTGCACTTTCTGTGGCGGTCGAATATTGCTGACGTTGGAATTTGGAATTGAACAAAATATGGGAAAATATATGGCGAAACAGCCACAAAAACATTTCAAATGTTCTAACGGTGACACAAAAAAAAAAATTCTACGGTGACGCACGTGCCCATCCAGAGCAAAGCTTTTCAGGTGGCATAAACGATTTCGTGATGGTGGGGAACAGGGGCGAACTGGCTACCAAAAGGCCCGGGCGGAAAATGATGCCAAGGAGCCCTTTCTGAGGGCCCAGTCGGGAATGTTTTTGGTGGGGGTCCCAGTCGGATTTGTTTTGAGAGGGGGGCCCGGCGGAAAATTCACACTTTTCCGCCATGGACAGTCCGCCCTTGGTGGGGAATCATTTAAAGACGACGAACGTGCGCCACCGCCTCGGACTGCTCAGAACATTGACAGCGGTTTGTTAATTCAAAACATTGACAGTGTTTGTGAATTCGTCACCAATAACTGTAATGCTACAGTGAACGCGATGGATAATGACCTCGGCATCCCCAGAGAGTTTAACGCGCTCGCTTGTTTTTTTTTTACAAAGACATGTTTTAATTTTCAATTTTCAAAGTTATGGTTGAAAGTATGTCCTTGTTGATCGCGAAAATAGAAAATAGGTTAAACATTTGTCGTTTTAATTATTTTCATGACTTTGCAAGATACATTTTGGCAAATCACGGATGTTCATCTGGATGAGGCTTACTCGAGAACGGGTGACCCGGATGACATGTGTCATGGCGTCGGCGTCGTCGACGACAACGGTTACTATGGAAATCGAGTGTGCGACACCAGTAAGTCTAAAATAGCATACGCGCCATAGCATTGTTTCTACAAATATGATTTCCAATTTTTCCCAGAAACGTCACTTTCACATTTCCCAGAAACGTGGAGGTCACGTGGGTAGGTGTGCACGTGTCTACATTCGAAATTACGTTTTTGTCCTGGGCCTCGATTTTCGATGAAATTCAAAAATTGAGCTTTAATTCAAGAACGCAGTGATTGGCTGAAAAACGAAAACGTAATTAAATCAGCCAATCAGAGCGTCATTGAGTTTAAACTTAATTTTTTAGTTGCGTCGAAAATCGAGATCCTGTTTCCATTTTTTTACTTTAAAAAAAAAAATAAAACATACAATTGTTATATGAATAAAATTGCACGAATAAATGGAGGGAAAAAAATATTGAAATAACACGTTTGAATTATACTTTCACAGTGTTTTTCGGGGGAAATTTTTGATGCATAATTCCTAAGTATTACCGGTATGTCCCCAGTGTAGTCTTTATTTTATATTAGTACCATAATGTTTCGGGATTCTATTAAATTCGCACTGAGCAAAAAATGTTATTGAGTAAATTTAAATTTAACGTGTTCATTTTAATGCCTGTCTTACTCTTACTTTATCACATTAAATATCGAATTTTTCGAATTACGAAACATTTTTTCTAGTATAGTTACGATATAAATTGGATTCATCAATATCACATTACAATAAGATATGTACTTCAGTAAATATATTTTTATTTTTAATGTGACCTCATATCAAATTCGCTTTCAGTCATAACATCGCTTGAACCTAGATGGCTTACTTGTATAAGAATATTCCTCATCTAAACTGATCTCTCTAACCATACGTTTTTTTTTTCATTATTTGAATTGTGTTGGTTCTACCATCATGTGATTATTTATGTAAGTCATTAAAAACCTGGTTTTTTTGGAATTTCTTGAAATTGGATTTTTATTAAATTTCTTGTAATATCTTGGATTTGGAATTTTCTTTGAATTTCTATGAATTTTTTTAATTTAAATTTTCTTAGAATTTCTTGGAATTCTTTGAATTTCTTAAAATAAAATGCAAATTAATTTATATTGCTTTCTGCAGATTACCAGCTAATGTTGACAAGTTTCAAGGCAATGTCTCTGCTAGAACCCAATCCGGACTTCATACTTTGGACTGGGTAAGAGAAAACAAAATGTCGACCATCGAATAAACGCGACAAAACCTTTATCAATTAGAAATTCGTTTAAGTGTTGTTGCTTGATCAGCAGTTTTTCGCCTCAATTGTGTTGGCAAAACATGTGTTTGGGGTCGAGTAGGTTGACCTAAAGAAATAGGTTAGAGAACGTGGACACACTTGGTGGAACAATAGAAATGATTGAAATTGATTAAGTTAGGCTCGTGGTTAATTATCACCAGCGATAAAAACGTGCGCAAATACTTGTCGAAAAGAACGTAGATTGTGCAGTGTCATCATCTGGAGAGATTATCAGAACAAAGATCTCTGATTGAAAATAAATGTGAAATGAAATTTTGGGTTCATATCTTGATTTTATCGGTGCAAATCAGTATTAGGTTCGTTCCTTTTGAAAAGGAAACGGTTCCAGTTCCCGTTTCAGATCCTACATATAAATTAAAAGGAACCTTGGCGTTCCGAAGTTCCTCAAAAAAGAAACCGGTTCCTAGGAATGGAACTTTTTCGTTCAGTTCCTACCGAACAACACTGGATAAAATCTAACTGGGAATGCCTCTAAACAAGAGAAATAATTATACTTTGACAAACACATAATTTCTGTGGTTGTAGTTTTGGTTGTTATTAAAAATTAATGTAACAAAACATCCCCGCTATATTTAATTTCGTAGAAAACGCTTAATATAAAGTTGCAGAAGACAACTAACTTGATACACACATTGAAACTGGGTTTTGAATCCCAAAAAATGTTTCTATTAAAAACAACCCCGAGCTACTGGTTTGAATCGGCAAGATAGAATAAAATTTGAAATCAAATTATTTTTAAAATCAAACTACCTGTCTATGTAGTATTATTATCTGTCTTTGCGTGTTCTACACACATTATTTCAAATTATTTTTGTTAAACAATTAATTTTACGTTTACTAACTCATAGTTACCGGTTAGGGTCATAGTTGCTGTTTAGACAGCAGCTAAGGGGTGGTTAATTCCCTCTTGCCCTTAGGGGTCTTGGGGTGATGGCAGAAGGCGGATGCCCCAGCCAATCCCAATCCCAAATAATTTTTTTTAATGCTAAATGTGTTGTAAATAGTAACAGTGTTGGTGCGTTTTATTATTGTTCCTATACATTCTCGCAGAGACAACGCGCCCCACATCGAGTATCCGAATCAGACATGGAGTGACGTGTACTCAACCTCAAGCCTGATCACCAACTCCATCAGGAACTATTTTCCGGACAGCATCATTCTACCAGTACTTGGAAACCACGACACTGTACCGTCGGTTAGAAAAATAAAAACTAAACTGATTGTTAAAAGCAAGATGGCGGACGATATGTCAAATGATATTTAAGAGTAGAGTGAAAAAAAAAATAATTGTTTAAAAAACCAAGACGTCGGACGACATGTCAAAAGATGTTTAAGGGTAGACAGAGAGTGAATATGTCATTCTTGAATCTTATTCTCAAAACGAAAGCTAGGCGAACCTGTATATAAATTAATTTTGAACGCTCTTTTTTTTCTCACCAGGGCCAATTTCCAGCCAACGATCCACCATTTTATCAAGCGTACCTGGATGTTGCCAACTGGAGTTCAATAATTTCTCCCGAACAGCAGGTCACCTTCATACAAGGCGAGTAACACACAATAAAAAAATGGTCTGGTGTATATATGTTGCCGGTCGATTGAGCCGGTTGAACTAGTAGAGAAATTCCCGTTTGTGAAATGTTTAGGATTCTTTTGTCATGCATGAAAACAGGATTGAATTGATTTTTTTCAACATAACCAACGTCAATCTAAAACAGTTTGTAATGCCTAACTAAGGAAGAGGTTTCGTTAGCATTTATCGTTTCGTTTCAATTTGTTTTTCCTGATGTACCCTCATGCCCCACACGTGCAAATAAAGACGTAGTTCTACGTCAGTAATGATATGAAAGATAAAATGCAATCATAGCCAACTGATTCAAATATGCAATTTACAAAATAACTTTTCACTTTGCCAGGTGGATTCTACTCGTATCAGTTGAGAGCCGGCCTGAAAGTGGTGATACTTAACACAGGACTCTACCTACAGGAAAACACCAATGTGAGTGTGACCGACAGCGACCCTAGCGGACAGTTTGCTTGGATGGAAAATGAGTTTGCAGAGTCCAGGGCACTGAACGAAAAGGTAAACACTCACAATTTTCAATGGGGTCATGTCAAAACAAACAACACCTGCATACCCTTCATAAATAAAATTATATAAATAACTAGAGTGATTAAAATACTTTAATTTACCTTAAATGCGGAATGTGGTTCATCCAGGTGCTGGTCAGCAGTCACGTGTGCGCCGGGTACTACGCCAACGGAGCCACCAGATTACACCTGAAGGCTCCCTTTAACGATCACCTCATCAACGTCATCGTGAACAACGCTGACGTCATTCTCAGTCTCGTGTTTGGACACGAGCACGTCGACACCTTCAGGCTGTTCAAGGACAGAAACGGTATAAGTAACCACAAGTCACGTGATCCCCCAACGCAGAGAATCTAATTCAAATTCTAAAATTAAAATTAGAATGGAAATTAAAGGTGACACCAGATTTAAAAGGTCACCAGTCAAATTAGCGCTTGAAATTTTGCCCCAAGGACAGGTCGAAGATAAAATAAAAACCAGATTCATCAGGGATTCGATCTTGTGACCTCGAACTCCCTGTTTGAACAGGACAGGACAACAAGATTATGGCTAAAGTAGCCTTCAACAAAAATGTGCCAAGCTAAGAAAATACATAAACAAATGAAAAATAAACATTTCATGTTTAGAGCTAAACCACACATTAAATTCAAAACTAAAATAATTGTTATTTATAACTAAAACAATTGAAAAAATAAAAGAAACGGACGACTAGAGCTGGCGAGGCTCCAATCACAAAATATAAAATATAATAAACCTTGGAATCTATAACTAAAAGATTCGAATTTTAAAACAATTACAATTTTAAAATTCTAATTTGGCAGGTACCTTCAAGACGCAAGCCTTCCTGGGCGGTCCAGTCAACCCTTGGATCCCCTCCTTCATGCTCACCACCAACGCCGTCAACCCCGGAGTACGTCTTTACAACTATAACCTCAACCTCACCACGCCCATCATCAGCGATTACCAGCAGTACTACCTCGACTACCGCCAAGCCAACCAAAACGTCACCACCAACCGCACGTGCCAGCCGTTAGCCACAGCACCAGCACCAACTCACCCGATTGGCGCATCACCCTCCGACGCCATTACATCTGTCTGCACGTGCATTCCCGACAACGCCGCTAGCGCCACTGCCGGTCAGACTTGCGCCACACTACGGCTGCTTTATCGTCCCACCCAAGCCTATGGAGTTCCGGATTTAAGCACAGCATCAGTGGTGACCATTTACGAGTCCATACGAGACGATGATGATACGTTTAAGTTGTACAGGAACTACAGCTGTCTGGATTACGTCATAGCGCCCTGTGATGATACCTGCAAGAATAATTTTATCTGTTCCTTGACGAATATAACGGCTGTTGAGATGATTGATTGTTTGAATCTGACGATGGTGGTGACCACTACACCATTGCCCTCTGGTGGTCAATTTGATTGGAGTTTTGTTGACGATAGGGACTGGTTGGAGCGAATGCTGGACTGTGGCAAGAACATGTGGTCATCCATGTCGAGGTATCTATAAGGTGGATGAAAGGTATCTCAAAATTCGTTATGATTAATATGTCTTTTTTGATTGAAAATTATTGTAGATAATAAAGATGACTGAAAAAAAAAAACACTCGATAAAAGGTCACAGTGCGTGCTTATCATGACATTTTACAATATCGAGCCAAATGTTTCCACTTTCAATTACATTCATTCATTAAAAAATAGTAACAGCCAAATACACGATTATGACTTTGTAATAATACTAAAACCTTAGATTGAAAAACTGCACTCTTGCAGATAAAGGAAAAGTTTTAAGAAAAAAATAGTCAAGTTTGAAATTAATTCATTTTCTTAAAACATAATTTAATTCCTTTTTTAAACCAACCAAGCATTTGTATCGTTGCTAATTAAATAAGAATAAAATTGACAGTTTTTCTCAAGATGATTCTGAGTGTTTTTATAATTGAAGACTTGTTTATTTAACCAATAAACCTACACTGTACAAGACAATTAAAATTAATAATTTGCATTAGAAAACAAATTTCTTTTTTTCATTTTTGCACCGACGAAAAACAAATACAGAACTTCGAGAAATTGGAACGCCAAAAAATATTCATTCAAGATGTCGTTCAGCAAAAAAAAAGCACATTTTGCTGGATCGAAAAGCAGCAAACATATTGACCGCAGCACAAAAATAACCAAAATTATTGGCTCAAAATAAAATATATGCATATGGCCGAATTATCAATGGAACATGTGTCTTCAATTAATCTGGCTAGATCGTCGTTAATAGCGACAATTTAAAATCAATAATCAATAAAAACAAATCAGAGGAAAATTAAAACCATTCTCCCAATCAATTTGCAAAATACCTGACGCGAAATTCACTATTTTCAATTTTTAAAAAACCTAATTCATTTTTAAATAATTGCTGACTAGGAATATCTTATTCCGATTTTTTTGGAATACACATTTTATATTCTGTCTCTGCTAAAAAGCTGCTCTTTCGGCATGCAAAATTTTTCTTTAGAGTCCTCAATAAAATGTCGTTAAAAAAATTAAAAGCTTCCCTGGGTAGCACAATCCCCCTTTCCCACTCCCCTCATAACTGCGGGCCCTCAGTATGACCTTGAAATCGCAGAGTCGCTATTCTTATATATTTCTTATATTAATATATGGCGGCCACAAAAACACAAAACATGTTGTAACTTGTAGCCTACATTTAGGATGACGCGTTGTGTAATGCATTTTTTTTTGTTTGTTACAGTTAGTTAGGGCATATAGATATTTAGCAAAAAAGGCAATTTTTTTTTATCTCACCTGACTGTCTGAACTTTGACCTCACGAGTTCCAAACCTTGACCCCCTACAACCCCTCCTCCCCACCCCTAGAAGACAGCCACACCATTAATCGTGAATCTCAGCTTTCCTGTTTTAAGAACAAAAACAATATCATCAAAATCTCTGTGGACTTCCTCAATTTCACAACGCGGTGGCACAAACAGTTTTTTCATCGATAGACGGCACTCTGATCGTCACTCCTTCTCCAACCCAAACCGTTTCTCCAAAAGTTTGTTCACTATCATTCACATCAAAAATCACCAAATTACACATGGCTGTGGTAAAATGTTAATTGGTGCTTTTTTCGAACAGTTTTTGTTGTTTGCACAAGGGAAACACTGATAGGTAGTGGATTTTGAGTGGGAGAGACACCGACTGGGGTCAAGGAAAGGTCGTGGTGGGTGGGGGCCAAGGGTGAAGGAGCGGGGTAAGACAGCTACAAAAAGCACCGTTACTATGTTGTGTGGATTGGATTGATCTGGTGGTGGTGTTGGGGGTCGCATTCCGAACAAGATCCCGGCGAAAAGCGAGAACAGCCGAATAATAGGAAAATTCAGCGAGCGGTTCACTAAAAAAAGGCTCGAAATTCGAAAGTGCTATGACGTCATAGTCGTTTATCCTCCTCCTTCCCATTCCCCCCACGAGCGAGTGTGTCCACCAAATCTTGAGGATTCAAAATAAATCTCCATTTTTGTGCGAGTTGTTTTGTTTTTGAGATTCTTCGTTGAGTTTCGCTTCTGGTCGAGAAAATTGATCGCGGAAAATCGCACGTGTTCCGTTACAAGGTTTGTGATTGGTAGATGGATGCGTCACGTGAACCGAGCACGTGTTCCGTTGCAATGTGGTGAATGGTAGATGGATGTGTCACGTGAACCGACGCGAACGTCACAGCCAATCGCCGTCAAGAAAAATAGGATCACGTGAATCTCCCGCACGTGGGTATCCACGTGACCTGATGACGATGATGACATCAGCATCACTGGATCGAGTTGATGTGTGGTTTCTCAACTGAGGTGGCGATTTTTGACAAAACTCTACGATGAAGATGGCGGTGGTGATGCAGGTGGAATTTCATCTCTACTCCGGGTGGTGATTGCCCAATCTAATTTCGTTTCGTGTTTTGTCAACGGGGTCCAACTGAAGGTCGAATGGTGGTTCAACTGGAGGGTCAACTGAAGGTGAACCGAGGGTCAGATGGTGGTGGAACACCGTGACAGGCCGCGTGGTTTGTTGAAGGGCAGTGTTGGGTGTGCGGCTACAGTTCAACGGTGTTGTGGTTGGTAACACGAGTGCATAACGGCCTGAATCAAGGCACTGGTCAGCAAGAGACTGAACAGTGGTGGTGGACAGATGTGACTGTGATCGCGGCTTCCAAAATAATTAAAACGGTCCAGAGTCCACCTACATATCGCAACGATGTCCCCCAAAATATTAAGGAACGCATTTTTTTTGTTGATGTTAAATTTTAGAATTTTTTGCACGTGCACACGTCCCATCCATTTCCACGCGGACATTACGAGACAGAAGCTTGGTGGCGATTGGTGCGTTGTTACCGTGACAACGCACGTGCACCTTGTTATCGCACTGTCGGAACAAGCGTCACCCGCACGTGCTGCTCACGTGAACTATGAAGTGTGACGAAACAGCGGTTGATCAAATAATGTGTTCGAACGGCCGGCTCCATCTTACACTCAACCGCTACCAGAGGTCGCTCTATCACTCCCCGAGCCGCCACGTGACACAAACAGCTGTTCGTCGTCTTAGTACGTGACATAAAACCAGGTGTCTGTCGGTCCCACGTGACATAAAAACAGCTGTGTGTCGGTCGCACGTGTGTGTGTATTGGAGAGGGGAGGGTTGGGAGGAGAGTCGGTAGCACGTGCAACGTTCTCGTCCAACGGGGGCCACTCACGTGCGGCCCGGCCCGCCTACATGACCACGCAGCACTTGCATTTGGGTTTCTTCTTCAGGACCACGTGTTCCACCTGCATGGCGTCGTTGCTGGGCGGCACCACCACCCCTCGTTGCACCTCCACGGCTCCGGGCGACCCAGCTCCGTTAGTGGGACTGGCCTGCTGGCCACCTTTGGCCGCGTTACCGTTGGCCCCCTTGGGTGTGTGCTGGACGGGCGAGCCGGCCTTGGTGGGAGTGAGGGACGGCTCGTTGACGGCGTGACGGACTGGACTGCCGGAAGCGTCCACCATGGGGGCGCCACCCGGAGAGCCGTTGTTGTAGTGGTGGTGTGGGTGGTCGGTGTCGTCTTGGGGGTCGTACTTGTCTTCGGGGAGTTCGGGGGTGGGGGTGAGGGTGATGGGTCGGCCCTCCTTGATCATCTCCACGATTTGGTCGGCTTCCTTGCTGAGGTCGCCATCTGGGCGGAACGGGTTGTCTTTGCCACTATCCGTGCTGCAGATAGAGGAGACCGGAAAGACAAGAAAACAAATATTAGAATAGGACAATTATTACACAGGGAGAAATTTTTAACGATTTATGGTAAAGGTACCCTGCGAGTTCAATTATCGAATAAATCTCTTTTTTTTTCGCACCAACCAGAAAGACAAAAAAAGAACAGAAATATTAAGAGCCCGACAATTATACTGGGACCAATTTACAAAATGGCCAAAAAAAATAAGACACCATAAATTGTTATTACAATAAAAAATTATTACGATTTGTGATTGGGTACTCTCGTGTAGCTAGGTTCGATTAGTGAATGTTAAATAATTTTTACGAGAATGTCCCATTCACCTATTTGGCGCACTTTCGGACACTGGTATTAAATTTAAAAAATCGTAAGCTATAAGTGGTTGAAATTTGGGGTCGATTTCCGAATATATACAATTATTTTTAAGAAAATTTCATTTACAATTCATATTTGCAAACCAATTTACCATTCTAAAGGTTCCAAAACAAAATAATAGAATCCCAACTACAACTATTCGCGCTTTGATTTTTTTAATTACCCCTGCCAATACATTTCAACGAATCTTTCAATTAAAAATGAATTCGTAAAATAATCCTAGTTTTTATTCCTGGCTGACAATATATCTTGAAAGGACGACGCCAACATGTCTGACGTCATATACCCAGGCCATTAGAAGGAGAGAAAGGAGGGTTGTCCTATATTAACACAATGTTGGGTGTTGCCATTCCGGCGCCGGTTTAATTGTGGTCGCTTCGAGCTCGAGCCCATTGTTATGCAAATTAGCCCATGCCGACGCCAAATGGGTCGCACAACTGCACCAGTCAGTCTACACAGGACACGCAAAAAATAATGCACTCATGTTTGGTGGGAGGAGGGGGGGGGGAGTGGTGGGGATCCAAATCTATTTCCAGCTTATCAACTTTTTATTAACTTTTTTGTAGATAATTTTTTTTTCCCACTCACAGTAGTGAATATGACTGCAGAAGATTGTGTACCCTTCGTGTTGCTTAGGCAATATGTGAAGGGCACATTTTCACCACTACCCCAGGATAACGAATAAACGAGAGCCTGCGCCGGGAATCGAACCCGGGACCACCCGCTCAGCACTCTGTTGCTATACTCACTGAGCTAGATGGATCGTAAAATGTCCTTGGCATACAGGGTTCCGATTTTCCTTTATGATAAGCGCAAATTAAAAAAAAATATATGTGTAAATGCAACAGCTGGAAAAGGAGAAGAGCACGCGCAGCGCGAATTTAGTAAAAAAAACTTTCAAGCAATACTGCAAGGAAAATAAGGAGAACGCGATTCGCAAATTTATTTTTACAAATGTCCATGAACTGAAGTGTGAAAATATATTTAAATTCTGTTCCGAATTTTCCCTGACCTTATCTGACCAAAATATCATTTCCCAGACTTTTCAGCTGGATATAAAGCCCTAATATAAATAGTAGAGTATTTACCGTTTCCGCAGATGTCACAGACGAAGGCCCGGGTGGCCGCATGCTTGGCCACGTGTTTCTCCAGCATGGATCGCGCCCGACAGCGCATATCGCACAGCTGGCAGAAGAAGGGCAGTTTGCGGTGATCGTGTCGTTGCAGGTGGTGTCGGAAGGTGGCGCGGTCGGCGGCCACGAAGCCGCACAGACTACACTCCTTCTCCGGGTGGTTGGCCTGCAGGAGGTGGGCCAGGAGGACGGCGCAGCGCCCCGTGAAGAAGCCGCACGACACGCACACGTAGGCGCGGCTACGGTTGTGAATGCGCTTGTGATCGCGGATGGCCTGCTGGTTCTGCACACAATATCCGCCAAGGAGAAGAAAACAAATCAGGATTAGAGTGGACCAATTATTGTGGGAGTTTAATCAGTTTTGGGAATCATTTTTTAAATAAATAACGGCTTGGTGGACTTTTTTTTTTAAATCACCGTAGTGTTACTGCACCCTCGTGTCTCTGTGGAGATATGTGAGGGGAAGGGAAGGGATGGGGAATGGCAGCTGGAATAGTCAGACTGCAGGATCCACCCCTAAGCTCTGGACTCAGTCCTAATGGAAGCTCAGGGGTGACGCCAGTACCCCAGGCTAACGAATACACGAAAGGGCTGCGCCGGGAATCGAACCCGGGACCGTCCGCTCAGTAGGATGTTGCCATACCCACTGAGCCATCGGTACGCACATTAACATCTAGCGACGCATTTAAAACCGCATAATATCGTGAACAATGAGTTTACATGTCGAAAAACCTGAAAGCGCCATCTGCATTCCCCCTTCTTCCACATAGTCGCGCGCATGCGCACATCGATCTCAAACAAAAGATGATTGCGCTCGCCGGAATTACGAAACACGCGACGATCTTTCTTCCGGAATCGGGCTAAAGAAAAGGGATCGGGATGAGAAAGACGGCTCATCAATGGTGGTGGCGAAACAAACGTATCGCTTCAGCCGAGACTCCCCCCCCCCTCTCCCTCCCCCAATACAACAAAAGAGTAAACGGCACGTCGACTCAAAATACTTGTCATACAAAGCGCGAAAACCAAAGACTAGACGACGATCGTATATACCGTACTTTACCTACTATGTATGCGAGGACATGTCATTCTTCAGATCAATCCCTCAAGAAACTCATCATATGCAAGTCAAGGAAAAGGAGGGAGTTAAGGGAAGAAAAATTAGGCAGGAGATTAACTGGTTCTGTCAATTTTTTAAATGTGAAGAGAATTGTTTCAGAAGTGCGGAAGTCAAAACGCAATTTCGAATCGCTCGCCATTGTTTCATAAAATAATAAAATGAAATTTCGATTGCCTTGCACATTCGTTCGTCTGCATGCGTGATGAGTGAGGAACAAATGCTGGGCTGGCAACAACAGTACAGTGAATTGCAAACAGTTGAAAATGTTGATCGCTTACAAGTCGTATGTAAGCACTATGTAAGATATTCACATGACATGTCAGGTCACTCTGACTGCATCGTTGAAAATTGGCAGAATCAAATTGACGCAAGTCTGCCACCATACTAAACTGCAACATCAGCAGTTATCATCTAATACTAACAGCAGCAGTCATAAAAATGACATTTATGTTTTGACAAGCGAAACCACCTTTGTCTGGATTTTTAGAATGGCTTTAAATACAAAAATAAGTAATGAAATGGTTGATCCAGGAGAAAGACTTGTTCCCAAATGGCAACTTCCTTGATAACTAAACGCGGAAAAACAATAATCTAAAATTTCGTGATGTTCAGCAGCATGAACCCATGAATGAGGAATTCTATTTTTTGGAGCGAATTCGCCTTTAAGTTTATCTACATCCACAAGAGGAAATATATCGAGATATAGAAGACAATATCAAAATATATTTTCAAACAGCATATAACGGCATTAACGGGTAGAAACGGAGATGCCAAAAAATATTGCTAAATTCGTCGTTTCATTGTAAAATTAAAAAAATATATACTTGCATGTCCCTTGACATCAAGATATATCAAGCTCGATGAAACTGGTATTGGAATCCTTGAGTTATTTTTTGTAATTACAATGTTTTTTGTTTTTTTTTTAATCTAAACATCACGGTTATGACGAATGAAATAGGTTTGTCCGTTCGTAAGTTTGCAGTGTATCGAAAATAATGTTTAATTTCTCGTTTTTCTCGAGTCTAGCCAACTCATCGTCGCTTATCCTCGTTACGCCACGAGCTAGCATATTAATGTTATTAATATGCTTGATATATCTTGATGTCAAGACCTGTGATAAAGTATATCTTTTTTACTTTTAGGATTGATTTACTAATGTTATTTTACTGAATACCAAAACCGTAAAAAAAATTCTTTCCTCATTTGAAATGAAACTCAGTTTAATTTCATTTCAACCCAAAGGTGTGCAAATGCTGAAACAACAGCTCCTACTTTAAAAAAATATATTAATCCATAGGTGTGCGCTGAAAGATTTAGAGGCGGGAGGTCTCAGGAATATATCTTCCTGCCCACCACGCAATCAAGTTCCTTGTCAGGCAAGGAACCTTGACGGCAGTTGCGTGTGTCGATTCACCGGTGGCGCACCGCCGCCGCATTTCTACGAAAAAGTCGTTCAACGTCTGTGACTGGTGTTCATCAGGTTACGCTGGTGGTTTATAGACCACCAAATTTTTGTTATCCGGTTTAGGATTTCGGTTAGCTTTCGTCTCCATCCTGAATACTTTTTCGAAGACATCGTGACCACGCGTGGAACAGTAGTTCGAGACTGAACCCAGTGGATTTATTGTGAAGTGGTGGAAAATCGACAGTGGCAATGCTTCGATGACCACAGATGAACTTTTCTTATGATGTACGTGACTTTTCTAAGCATTAAAACTACATAGGATTGTGGTAAGTCTCCCAAAATTCAGTTGAATTTGTTTTGTTGGTATATTTGGGTTACGTTACCAGTAATTTATCTTTTTGGTCCAGTGGACAGAGCGTCTGTCTCTAGATCAGAGGATCGCAAAAGTAGGATATAATTGACAGGGATTCATGGCGGGGGTGCGTTCCCAGCCAAACATTCATCCTCTCATTTCTAAAACAATCTGGACTATTCGAGACACAGTCTGACACTCCAAGATTATAGTCAAGATTTAGTCTTGCGGGCTTTTAAAAAAATGCATACTCGTATTTTTAGAGAATCAGGACGATTCGAGACACTATAAGATTCTAGTCTTGAGTTTTAAAAAATGTCTCGTCTTGAGTTACCTTGTTTTGTATCTATTTATCTTCTATTGTCTTGAATTGATACTCCATTTATGATTTGGATCAATTTTCGGAGCTCTCTCCAGCATCATCTGTCATTCCTTATTTTGTCGAAGACTCGTTGACATCTCTAATTTATTACTTAAGTCTTTCTTACGATAGTTTCTTGGCTACCAACCGCAGTCATCTCTCGCCCACGAATTACGTCACCTCGCGTCTTGCTATTAATTCAAGCACCTGCGACGATTATGTGTGATCCATGCGTAACAGTTAATAGTACGATGTCGTGAGGTTACACCCATCTTGTGGTTGAGATTGGATAACCCCTTTGGGAATTTAAGCGTTAGGGCGGTCATTTTATGTTTTAATCGAGACTCGACTTGCGACTCTCCTGGTTACTAGGATCCACAGCCAAGTCGTCAAGCACTTTGCTGAGAAGATAAATATCCTTGTCGGACCTGCGAAACTTGTTTTTCTTGTGAGACTCGTTGAGCGTGTGTCACTCGAGGTTGTTTTATTGCCCTGCGTTTTGTGTCATAAGGTGTTGTTTTCTCGGGGAGGTCATTTGCACGTGTTCGTGACCAGAGAGCTTAACCAACCTGTTTTCGAGATTTTCAGACAGGTTAGCTCATACGATGTTCCAGTGTCGATCATCGGTATACATCCCATTTACATATATTTTTTTAAAATACTTTACGAGATTGGGGGCGTTGTACAGTTGAACTGGCGTTTCATAGTTTGTCTCATTTCTTTATGACTCGATGTTGCAGGGAACCCCGAACTGCCGGCTACAGGTGCTCGTGAACTCGTTAAATTGGGAAAAGGTTTATGTACGCGTAACCTAAATCGAAATCTGTGTCCGGATGCTAATTTTTTTTTATCACTTCGTGTTTGGTTTGTGTAGGTTTTGCAATCTATCCTTCCAAGTTTTATTTATTTCTGCGTATTTTTAGCATCTGTTTCCGATTTTGCCAACCAACGTGTGGTTTGTGTAGGTGTTGAAATATTGCCTTCCAAGTTTTATTTATTTAATTCCTGCGTATTTTAGCATCTGTTTCCGATTTTGCTAACTAATGTGTGTGGAAATGTGCACGTATATAACATTACCTGTTTAGTTTTACAGTAGTCGTCGATTCTAAGGAACAATTTTTTTAAAAACGAGAGGGACTGGGTCCTGTGCAGCGCCGTTTTAAATTAATAAAATTTAGAATTCAAAGAATTTTACGAGAACATGCGACCAAAATCGATAATGACATTGTCAATCAAGTTTGTTTGTTACTAATAATTTAATTTTAATGTGTTATTAATTTCTGAATTACAATAAATTTCGGAAATTACTGTGATTTTATATGTAAGGTGTTTTTTTTTTTTTTTTTGCTGCTGTTTTTGACAAGATATTGGTCAGGTGTTCTCGCAAAAAAATTTGGATACTTTTGATAGTTACTGTATGGCCGCCATTAATTTTACCCCGTTGACAATTAACAAACACCAAAAGTTGTAGGAGTAGGGTGAGGGGGGAGTATCTCAACCTGGTTTTTTGTGCCAGTATGCTTTTTTCCCTTGGCTATTTGTTTAGCAACAAACACAAAAGTGGGGGCCCTCTCACCATTTCTAACGTCCATGGCTGCGGTTTTCCGGCCAGTGAAGCACGACCGTTTACAATCTGCAGGCCTACGCACCTGCAGTGGCTTTTGTAGCAATGGCGGCTGAAGTTGTTATGTGGCTGACACCGCAAGTTCTTTGTTGGGGTGGAAAACGCTGCTGCGCGCGACGCAGGCAAGCAAAACACTTGTTTTTCGCAGAAAAAAAAAAGAGTACGTATAATTTTTTTGTTAGCCTTGCAATTGAAGGTGTTTCGCCGCGTGGATAACATCTGAATTGAGTGATTATTTTCGGTTTGTTCGGGGGTGCTGCTCGGCGCTGAGACTGGCTGCCATGCTGGGGAGTTGTGACCCACATATGCATGTATGTGGTTGCCGTTGTTCACGAGTGTGGAAGGCCGGCCACCAAATCGTTCCGAGTTTGGGAAAGAAAACGGTGTAGCGGTCTCTGCATGGCTACCTGTATGGAAATTTTGGATAAAGGGTTGTCGTTTCGTCACTCCATTCTATATGCAGTTTCGTTACTGGAGTTTGATAAATGGTTACACAACCACTATGGAGGGAAAAAAAATATTGTCGTGGGACAGATAGTTGGTCTTTGTGTGACTGGGTAATTTGATGTTTTCTTTAGATGGGCCTTAAAATTAAGACGTCTTCAAATTTCTACTCCGTTCATGATAGACAAATTAAAGTTTTGAGTTACTTTAAATACAACACCTCTGCATTAAGTGTCAAAAATTAAATCAATTCACCAGAAAATAATACATGTACATGTGTATGTAGCACAACGTTTCGTCGTAAGTGGTGTGTTAAATTATGAATCCAAGATTTGCTGTGTGATATTGGCCATGGCTGTCAGTGATCTTATGGTCTAGTAATGCTGTTTGGTTTAGCAAAATTTCGAACCGCAAAACTACAGTACGCTATTTTTTTACGGGCAATATGTGAGGGGAACATTTTTCCCAGTTCCCTTGGATCCAATAAAAAATAGAACCCGCGCCGGGAATCGAATACGGTTACTTGCAATACCGACTGGGCTACGACCGACAGCAATTACCATTGCTGACGTCACGAGACAAGAGCTCAGAAATTATAGTAGACCAATGACGAGGGCGCTCTTCCTTTATATCTGCTTTTTTAGAAGATGCGCATTCCGTCTACGCTCGTCTTTCATCTGTTGAAATGGCAAATTGTTTTCTCCTGCATGGACAAACGCAAATTCCCCCAGGTAGTCGCCTGTATGATTTACTTATTGCGCTTTTTTTTGAAGGTGCCGACCAAACAACAAACCATTTACTGTCTCCTCGTCAGCGTTCTGCCCTCTGCTTAGTCGAGAAGTGCCGCGTTGTGGCTGCTTTCTCCGAGGTTAAGCTCTCTTGTTACGCCTTTCGATCGCGAGTAATTTTTTGTTGTTTCTGTTGCGACTTGCTAGTATAAAAACGTTCAGTGAAAACATTCGCCAGCAAGATAAAAAACAAACACTGAAATCAATTGTTTTTCATTTTTCTGTTGTTGCATCAGCAGTCATTGGATAAGCCGACTTTAACAATAGATTATGGATCAGTAGCAACGTTGCAACAGCGAGAGTTAATGTATTTTTTTTTTTTTTACTTTTTAGTAAATCATGATACCTGTACTTTTTTTTTTCCTCTTGTCAATTTAAGATTTGCAAGCTGCTAATGAATGGATTCATTTTGAAAAATTGTTCGACTAAACCACACTTTCCCAATTTAAAGCAACTAAAGAGATCTGAGATTAGCACGATTATGTGCTTAAAATCAACCTTGTCGATTCGTCGTAGTTCAGTCGGTATTGCAACCGGTTCGATTCCCAGCGCGGCCTCTCGTTGATTCGATCCCGGGGTAATGATAAAAAATGTGCCTTTTGTATATTGCCATAGCAACACGACTGGCACAGAATCACTTGTAGTGTGCGCTACAACAATAAAAAATATAAAGTGAAGCGCTGATTTCCATTCATTAAATGTTTACCACATTTCTCTAAATTCTGAAAGTTTGTGTTTTGGAAGACGCTGCATGTCAATATTCGCATTAAATTAAAATTGGTCTTGTTTATGGTTATTCCAACAGCCGTTGAACTCTGGATTTTGACATTCGAATAGCGTTTAGAGGTGGTGCTGTTCCACTCATAATTGGCTCACATCTATTTAACGTCTCAAGATTTGGAGAGAAGAATAAGAAAAAAAAAATCGGGCGTCGCCTAATCTTAAATGGAGGCCAATTGTTATCATTAGTCGCCACGCGTGATTTCCCTCCTCGCCCGTTCTGGTGACTTTTGTCGCGTGAGGATCCGATAGGCCATAACCGAAAAGGTCTAGGTCACGTGACTTTCCCGAAAACTGAGTGTGTTACTTATTTCTGTTCTTCTCAGCTCTTCGGTCTTGATTTCGGGCATCGGGTTATCAGAGCGTCGCTTCTCTCGGTGTTTCGGCTTCCGTGCGTCCTTACAAAAATGTGGAAGCTTGCTACTCTCTCAGCATGTCGATCGTGTGATCGTGTTAGCGAATCGAGAGATTGGCCTGTAGAACTCGTTATAATTTTGCTAATCTTTTTTTTTTCTGGCGTGCAATGCTGTGGTCATGCATGGTGGTGCAATACAGAACGTATCTTGGCCGACGCTGTTTTATGCGTGTATCGGTACGCCGATTTTCGTTCCAAATATGAACGGTGGGCGCGTTTGATGGAGAGATCGATTGTGGCGGTGAGCCTCGGCTATTGGCTGATCGCATTAACCAGACATGTCGTTTTTTTGTCTAGCCAATCGATTATCATCAGAATATCAATGTTTCGATTGTTTTCTCTGCCAGTGGTGTGTTTCCATTGGCTGAAACCAAGGTTCTTCTTTAAGAAACCAAAACTCCTAACAACCTTGAGCTGAAACGCGTAGAATATAACAGTAAAAAAATTATAGGCATGTCTTTGTAATTTTCGTATCACGATGATGTAAGTAATTGCAAAAAAGTAATGTAATAGCATGGCAAATCATACAAATTGGATTAGTAGAAAGGTAAACGGGTACAAATATGTGAAATGCGATGACTACATGCGAATTGTCGAATTGCGAATAGTCGAAACTGGACTATCGCTGCGATAGTTGAGTTTCCGAGTCTGATAGAAATATCCAAGTAACATATTGAAATTTCAAGATATTGCCAATGTAAATTAGTACACAAGTGTAATGCATTATCATTGTCCTATTTTAGCCGATCACTTTTTTTTTTGCATAAGGATTTGTGCACTATCGCTATCGACGATCGACCGTGGGGAACTGGCCGTGTGCTGGCTTTTCCAAATAAACGCACCTCGTCAACCAATTTAAAATCGATGTATGACGTGCTCGTCGCTAAATAAATAATTTCGTAAATTATTTAATTAGTTTTGTGGATTAGATTAGATTTCGCTACACTGTGCCAGAGTCGCAAACTTGCGTGGGAGAAGTTTTATGAATCGTACGTCATCATACAGAGTAGACCAATAACTGGAAATATCTTTTTTTTTTTTTCGTTACAGATATTTGAAGACATTAAATCGCAGACGTCCCCCATTAAATCGCAGGTCGTCGATTTTCGGCGTCTTGATGGAATTTGGTGAAAAAAACGATCGGCTCCAATCTAAATAGGTGAGCAGGTTTTCGGTGCTTGCGATATGTGTGTCGCCGTGTGCACTCTTGTGCGAATGCGTTTGTTTGATCGGCCTGCGTTACACCCACACCTGCATGTTGAGATTTTTCGAATGATTATTTTCGTTAAAACGTCAATTGCAATGTTAGTCACTAAAAAAAATGCATAAACGGTATATAAGGACTGATTTTTAATATTTTAATAATATGTAAGACTCGCAATTATAAAATTAATTATTATACTTTGTAATTGTAGCTCAGATCTTCATTCAGGTACGCACAAAATAGCCAATTGGTTGGACAGCAAAAATTATTGTACTTCATAGACATAAATTTTAGGTTTATCAACAATTTCTAGGCCAGTGACCCATACAATTTGAAATATTATTAATTTTATGTAGTTAGTTATTTAAAGGAAAGTTTTGAACGAATATTTAAATATTTTATTGCATATGGAGGAATAATATCTTATTAGGTATTATAGATTTTATTTCATTTAAGACCTCTTTCATGATTGCAAGAAATGAGCATACAATGCTGCTTGTATATTTGATGCACATTGAAAATGTCCGATAAAAAAAACCACACTTTTATCTGTCAGCTCGTGTCTTGTCAGCTCGTGGAGTCGTGTTTTTTTTAATTCCTCCTATAACTGGTTAATAAAAGTATCGGACAGAGCTTGGAGACGAACACGGCGGTAACAACCAAGATTAGTATATAGTAATCTTGGGTAACAACAATTTCCTTACAACAGTTGAAAAACGATCTGAAATTATTCAACTATGTTTATTATTAATTTTTTTTTTTTTTTTTATAATTCACCGTAGCGCCTAGTGCACTACAGGAATACTGCACCCTCGTGTCTCTTTGGAGATATGT
>JAUJYS010000266.1:0-26196 GCA_033995665.1 Melogona broelemanni | reverse complement strand
GCGAAATGATGAATAACACGTTTATAGATGTAAATAAAACGCGTTTATTGACATGTAGAGTTGTAGAGATGATCTCGTTCGTCTTCAATTCACGTGGTCTCGTGATTAACATTTTAATATTTTTGAATAAGTATGTTTATTTATTTATTCTGTATTCCAATTGTTGTACCCTCTTAATCGAAAGTCGAATTATTTGCATGTAGAATCTATAAAGTAGTTTAGCTACATTAATACCTTACAATGTTTTTTCGCGATAAAACTGGTGGCAATTATTGAGTACATTCATATGACTTGTCAACTGTATTGTGTACATAAAATAGCACGCCGTATGCCGCGCGCATCTTCATATAGTCACGCGTTGTAATTTGCAGTTCGCTCCATGTAAAGCAGCTCGTCATGCAAATAGTCCCATTCTGTTTGGATATTGCAAACACATATGTAATTTATTGAAAAAAAATATTATTCACCCTTTTGATCGCTTATAATCAATCGTCATAGCAGGGGGAAGAGCTGCTAAAAGTCGGTTCTATATGGCCTCTGCGCATGACAGTAATGTCGCCCTCTGGTGGCGTTTCCAGAAAATTGGTCAGTTCGTTGCAAATAATTAATACACGTGTCGGAAAAATATCGATTCTTTAGTGGGACTATCGAAGCTTCCTTGGAACTATCGATAGTTTATTGGGTAAATTATTTATTGATAAGGTAACTATCAATACTTTATTGGAACTATTGATACTTTATTTTGACTATCGATACTGTATTCGTATTCTGTACTGTATACTGTATATCGATATTTTATTGGGATTATCGATACGTTATTTGGAGCAAGCAGGCCTTACTTGACACAAATTGACGAAGTTGGCGCCACCTAGTGGTAAAGTGCAGACCCATTTGCCTCTATGCATTTGTGGGTAAGCGATTAAATGAACGAGGCGGTTCTGTGTTGACGTTGATAAATGAAATTAAAAAAATACGGTTGCGCATATCCATACAATGCATCATTTTCTGTTATCGCCCGGCGCGCGCGTGTCTTGCAAAAATGCGGTCTGGCGCGCGCAATAAATGGGGTTATTTGTGTTTTGTCAATATAATGTATGAGAGAGGGGAAATGCCGCGTTTTGCATAGAGAGATACACGTGTATGCGTTTGTCCGACTCTCGGGCTTTTATTTCGTCTTTGCCTTTTCCGACATGCAAAAATGATTGCGCGCTCTGTGTTTGCCTACGCGAAAAATGGAAAATGTCGCGTGGTTTTTCAATCGATGAAACTTCCTTCCTGTTATGTTCTCTGCAAACACGCGTATGCGCTACGGGTGGGGGAGGAGGAGGGGGGGGGGCGGTCATGTACATCCATAGTGGAATACAGATGTCTTGGTTGGTATGTGGTCTCATGGCGTGGTGGGCGATCTTCCGCTTTTGCCGGGCCACTTGCGGCCCTCGATTTATTTTTTTTTATATTTTCGTTTTTGACCTGTCAGATGTTTTTTAATTTAAGTTTTTTAAATTTTCAGTCACTTTTACGATTGCATATATTTATTTACTCTTCGGGTTAAAATAGTCTAGAATTAAAGTTGAAGTAGCCTAGAATAAAAATTAAAATAATATAGATTAAACATTGAAATAACCTTCAATAAAAATGCAGTGATTTTGATGATGAGATTCTGCTAGTCAAAATTTGCAAACATAAAAGCTTGATTTATTTATGGTGAATAGAAAATATGTAAGAGCTGATGTCTCCCTTGCATAGCCAGGACACAAAAATGTGTCATGATTTTTCAACCACCCTGTATTCAATTCATATTTTTGCTGCCGTCTTTGATGTATGGCTTTGGCTCCATGTGCACTTATGATATTTCAGATTTGTTCGGTGACGGTGAGGGGTTGGTTGGCGGAGCGAGAGGGTGGTCGTAGTGTAGGTGGGAGAGGATGTCTTTACATAGGAATTACTGTTATAGCAGTGAGTGATGGTCGCGGTATGCGCCTGTTCCCATGAGACCCTTTATCGTGCGCTTTTATAAGCGACATATCCACGCGCGCGCTAAATGTACCTCTTCTTGAAAACGAACGCGAGTCGCTTCAACCGGCCACCATGCTCTTGTCCTTAGTTAGAACGCGCGCGCGTGACTATTCGCGTTGGCGAAACGCCAAAATAATTCGTCTTTTACGAGAGGCGACTCTATACGCGGGAATGCGGCGTTAGGAAGTTGTTTGGGGGGCATGTGCATGCATGACGATTTCCTGGACTTTAAGGGTCGGTCAGTTTTGGGTCGATTAGTGATTTTTCGACGTTAAAACTCAGTTTTAATTTCAGTTAATTTGTGGTTCTTAAGTCTTTTTTTTTTTTGCGTTTTGAGGGAAATTTGATTATTTGATTGGTTGGGGGGGTCTCGGGATGATAAGATGGTGGGTTGGGGAGTTGAATTGGGTGAGATTGTCAGGCGGTCTTTGGGCCGATATGCCTCGGGGATCGGAGCTCGCGCTACACAAAAGGCAAGAGCATGAAAAGAGGCCTAATTTATTAGCTGGTAAACAGGGATTTTTATGTAACAAATTACGTGTGCTCGTCTAACTGAGGGATAATGAATATACGATGGGCGAGCGTTGGATATAAAGTGCTCTTGTGTGTTGGTGATAGATTTTTGCTTACGCGCGCGCACTCCGTTTTACATCACGTCTTAATGCGTACCGTACTGGAGGATCCTGACCGTGACGTTTGCTTCGAAGCGACCTCTCTCTCTCTCTCTCCCCGGCATTGTTGGAACAGTTTTGAAAAATGATGTCTTTGGTTCGATATTTCTATTGTTGCTGGCTGTACCAGAACTAATTGCGAAGTTTTGTGATATCGTTGCGAAATTTTAACCTTTTGGTGCTACCAGTCCTTCCAGTCCAGTATTTATTGGATAATTTGGCCTAGTTTATAGGCTTATGACCTAAGTAGGGATCTTTATCGTGCACCTGACAACGTACAGGAACGGATCACGTGGCTTCACTTCAATTCCAAAGAAAAGCGCGCCTTCGAATTTATGTCGCCCGAAAAATTCCGGAGGCCACGATCAGGAACTGAACCCGCGACCACGGGCATAGAACGCGAACACGCTAACCGCTACGCCACAATAAATCATAAATCAGTTGAATTTTACGATTACTTTTCGATACCCCTTTTTTACTTTTCAATTTGCGTGTTGTCGAGAGGGAGTGGTCCTTTTTAAAAAAGATGCCAGACGACGTTAAGTCACCGCGGTCTCTCCCCAATTCCATTTGATTCTCCCCGTAGAGCAGGTTCGATTAACCTTTTCTCACCTTTCTTTTACCCCCCTTCCCCCTCTCCCACTACTACACAAGGGACAGTCGAAATCGTGTTTTCATACACGCTCCTTTCTTTTTCCCATTTCTAGTATTTGCCTTATTGCTATTATTAAAGCATCTTTTTATGATTCGGCGCGCATATTTCGTGGCGAGTCCCCCACGCCTTCATGTCCGTCGGGATACCAACACAGTGCTTCCCGCCCGCACGAACAGCGTGATGACAGGCGCGCCGAACCGCGGCGCTTGGCATTGTATTCCCCCACCGGCCTCCGTGTACGTCGCTCTCGGGTCACGCCGTGAAACGCGAAAAAGTATGAAGAGAAAAAAGAAAAGGCAAAAAAAAATTATTATTGCGCATAAACACGACATACCCTTTTTTATTATCGTTTTATTTTTGGACTTTCAATAAACTCGCGCTGTTGTGTTTTGTGTGTGCGTGTTTTTGGTGTCGGCGGTGGTATATACATTGTTGCAAGGAACGGAACGGAACAGTACGGTTCCTAGGAACGCCTTGGTTCCTTTTTTTAAGTAAGATATTTGTTATTTTTTTAAGGAACGAATCTAACACTGCTGGTATATTTGGGTTTAGCCAACTCTCTTTCCACCCGTGGATTATTTATCTAGGGACAGCGTGGTCCGCCAGGGGGCCCCGTACCGTCTGTGTAGGTTCAACTCTGACCTCTCGTGACCTTGCGCGTGTGTTGATGGGTGTTGGGCGGGGAAGAGCGTATTTTTAGGATGGGGAGAAATCTTGAGAGGTCGCCGAAGTAAAAAAGGAAAAATGAGATGCTGCCTTTTTTTTCGTTAATCTCGTTCGTTATTGCGTCTTGTCGTAAGTTTTACCGATGCTTGGTGAAGACCTGCCTGCGTCGATCAACGACGTGTAAATGGTAGAAGCTTAGGTGTCGGTGATATGACACGGGAAATCAAGATGGCGGGTCGTGTGGAAATGGCTCTTGTGCGTTACGGTTGTTGGGCGCCCTCTGATGATCGTTTCGGGAAGTCGGTGTGTCGTTGCAGTTGTGTTTGTTCATTGTTCGATGATCGGGAACTATCGATAGTTTTTGGAGTTTTATCCGTTCACAGAATTGTGATTTGTCGAATTAAGCACAACTAGCGGCGACAATTGTCGCCTTGTAAAAAAAGCGCACTGCTGATACGAATCGACAGTTTAATTTATTTTAATTTTATTTCGAGGTCTTTGTTAATTACATTGTACAATGCTAGCTTTTGGGTGATCTTTCGTGTGGTCCATTATTTGTTATGTGCACGTGTACCGATCACTGTTCTAGCCTTTTACCTCCATGGTTCTGTGAGGTTTTTGGTGGATCTTCAATTTCTTGGATTGGCCGAGAGAAAGAGACTTCATCTAAAGTGAAATGTACCGGTCACGCCCCCAGCTTTTTTCTCTATCCCGCCTTTTCCAAGTTTCTCTATCCTTTTTTTTTTTTTTTTTTTTTTTTTTTGCGTCAATGTTCGTCGAGTCGGGGATTTTTTTTTCCTCAAACGTGAGGGGGCCACCAAGGTATGCATTTTAGAGCGAGGGGTTCATCATGCCACGGGCATTACATGTTTTGGATTTGGTAGATTTGGCCTTCTTAAAAAATTATAATTTCTAATTTCAAAAATCAGCGCACACAGTTTTTTTATACTACTAAAATACCTACCTTTTTATTTAAATTTAGCTTGAAAGCTTTTTTATGCAAAACTACTTTTTCAATTTATATTTCACTTTTTATCATTTTTCATCAGCACGATCTTGTCACACTTGTAACATGTTTTTTTGTACATGTACTTTTTATTAAGGGAAAAAAAAATGTCTTGTGACGTTGCGAGATCCTTAATTTTAGGTGTGTGATTGTATCTTTTTATTTTAATTTTGCTGATCGTGGCTCTGCGAATATCATTGTCCGAAGCAATTTTGTGCGATGACAGGCACAGACACAGTGAACAAAAAACCCCAACCTCCCCTGCAAATTAAACCCCTGGTCATTCTAAGACTCTTCAAAATAAAATTAGCAGAATCATTGCTGACGTCAACACTTTGAGAAAGTGCTCGACTGTCAAGAGACGTTTAAAAAAGACAATAGCGAGTCTACTGGTTCATCTTTGTTCACAGAGAGAAAGAATGAAACCTCCTTTATTTATGCGCTTTCGGTGTTAAAACTACCATTGATTGAAGCACGCCATCACCCCAAACTCACGTTTTATACGCATAAATAATATGTATCGGGTAGAGCGCCGCTTTTTAAAAATCTTTGCTTTTTGCTCTCTCGTCGCTGCCGCAGACGTTTTAGAAGGGAACAACAACGCCTCACCGGGCCATCATACCCTACCTAGCTTGTAACTTGTAATTTAGAAGGAAGAAAGGTACAGGCTGGCTACGTCAGTGTGTGCGTAAAATGGAAGGGAGGGAGGGGGTGGATATAAGGTTGAAGACAGGAATGGTTGAAAATGTTGATGGCCTCCCCTCACTCACCTTTTCTCATTCTTGAGAAGGAAGTTTTGCCTCAATTCGCCCCCGTACCATACCTGGCTGACTGTCGGCCTACCTGGCGGGGGTCTGGAGGTCTGCACCTGTTCAGAGTCGAGAAGCGGCACTCGGTTCTCTCAGCATCAACATCAAGTTGCTTCTAGTTTTTAAATGTGGTGTGCTTGCCTAGATTAATAGCCATAAATAGCATCTCTTACCTTATGGATTAATCTTAAAACCTACTATGTAAGTGATCGCCGGTTCAATTCCCGACTGAGACCCTTGGAATTTTTCGGCCGAGAGAAATTCGTGCACCCGCGTTTCGGAATGGAAGTAAAGCCGAGGAGGGGCCCGTGGCTGCACGTTGTTTGGTACACGTTAAAGATCCCTACCTAGAGAAGGTTAGGCAAAAAATATACCTATAGTGGTAGTAAAAATAGGACAGCTTCTTCCTGGGCTGATCATTTGATCCCCGCCATAGCCTGCTTGCGGGGACACATTGTTATTGTAATCCATTTTAATTGTTTCTGGTGCATTTTGGACATCGTATTGACCATTGAATTGACGCAGTTCTCGAAATTAAAAAACGTCATTTTGTTGCACCTCCCTATGGACCAAAGCCATTTTTAAACATTCGGCCGCGAGTTTTTATTATTTTTTTTACTCCATACCATGGTTTAATGCAGCCTGGGAAGCTACCAGGGCTTACAGGGTTTTTAGGGAAGCTATCAGGGTTTTCCGGCATAGAAACGGCCGTTGTGTCTGCATGCGATGAATTAAGCCATTTGCATTTTTAATGAGACGCCCCTCTGGCTGAAATAGTGTTAATTAATTTTTCAATTGGAGGTTGCTCCGGGTTCTTTATTTTAAAGACTAAAGACAAAAACGTTTCTGCGAACATTGAAATTGGGGAAACAAATGTTGAGAAAAGGTTTTTATTGTAAATGGCTGTGTGAAAATTAGCGAAATTTGGCGTAAGAAATTAGTTTTTCTTTTTTAAATGGGAGATAGTTTGGCTTTTATCTTTCTTTGATGGTCGGACGTTTTTATAAAGCGACCTGGCTAACTTTTATTAAAAAAAAAAAAAAAAACAGTTTTCCCCATCGTAAATTTTCAATGTTTCATGCAACATGCAAACAACAAAAAAGTTTTTGTTCTTAAGTACAGGAAACCGGAAATGTTGAAATTCCCGAATGGGTCAAACCACTTTTAGTTTTTGGTTTACTTAACTTCTTGGTTTGCTTTACTTCAGTGGCAAACGGTGCAACTTTTCTGATTCCTGCACAAATTTTTTTTTTCTTCTGTAAAGCAATATCTGCTGCGAAAAACGCTTATAAATACCGCGTAGTTCATTAAAAAAAATGAAAAACTTCCTTTTGATAATTGCATAATTGACGCCACCATTGAAAAAGAGAAAGTATGTGCCGTTGAAGCGAAGAAAGTTTGTGTTTATGTGCCGTTGTTTCGTTACTTGACGGAGAACGCGAGGTCGGTGCCGCGGCGCGGAGATTTTTGCTCCGGGCTGCCTTCGACGTCCAGTGTATATTTAAAAGTGAGCCGAATTCGTTTATTGCGGTGTATATCCTGTAATTGTCTCGGGGATTGAGTTAATTTCAGCGCGCTCTGAGCTCCATATACAAGGCTAACTTTCTTTTTTTTTTTCGTTATATATTTTTTTAATGTACTATATAGTCTTATGTGTACCTTCTCCCTATGTTTCATCCATCTTTCCATTTGACGGTTTTTTTTTTTTTTTTTTTTTTTGTTTTGCGGGATGCATGTAGGACTGTAGTCTAATTAGATGTTTTGACAAATGCCAATTGTGCCTCCCCATCCTCCCCCTTACCTATGCGTGAGAGCCGGAATTGCGCCGGTTCTTCGCGCCATAGATGGTGGCGCCATCTTCCGTCCGATAAGTTAGAATTTTAAACAAAATCCGTTTTTACGAAGATTCGAACGCCGCGTCAGAGGGAGTTAATGCGGTGAATGCAGTGAAATGCGTTGATTTTAGACTGGTTAATTTTATCTTTTCATTTACAATCACAATGATTTGCACCCCAAATCGAAAAATTCGAAGTTCTCGGTCGGGAATTGAACCCGCGGTCGTCGGTGTTGTAGACGGATGAAATTTCTGATTTGGAAAAGGAAATTTCTGATTGTTCGAAACTCGTAAAATTTTTTTGAAAAAGGTATACAAATGGAAATAATATTTTTTTCGTTAATTTTTTATTGTCACAATGTTGTAATTGTAGAATATACAATTACATTCGGGTTTGAAAATTAGCTGAAACTATTTTGAATGAAATTGACCTCCTCCAGGTACACGGATAACGGTTTCAAGGATAGATAATTAAATGAGCGAATGTCAGAGACGATCACATGGCGCCCACTAGGGAGCTGCCCGTCGCCCATGCGTCTGCGCCCTTGGGTGGAAATGTTGCTGTCGGCCACCTTGTAACTCGGTGTGTGGTTTACTGTCTTTGCACTTGATGATGCGCGCGGACAAGTCTACCTGAGTAACATCTACGACCCCCGCCGGGGGCCCCCTAGGCCCGGCCTAACCAAAGAAGTGAACGGTGTGGAGTACTGAATTCGTTTAAAAATTGTCGAAGTGTAGATTGACTATTTTCTTTCAATCGAACTTGCCATTGCCATTTAATGATCCAATATATATATTTCATCGTTTGTCCATCACTGTGGGAAATATCGCTACATCTGTGTCTCTCTAAATGCTGAACAGTCTTAGTCCCTTTCAATTTTTATATATTCTTTTACACAATTATATTTAACTTTTAGTTTGATATTTTTTGTCTGAATTTCGAAAGAGATTGATTTGGTCCATTAATATTTTGCTACATAAATGTGTTGTAGGCACGGTGAATCGTAAATCCTGTTCAAAGATCTTAGAGATCGTTAATGAAAATGGGGAATGGCGATTTTTCTTTTTCTTGGCGCGGTTTGGAATTTTATTTCCATGTCGCGTCGCGTCGCTTTTTATTCGTTTTGGGCGAAACCTCTCTCTCCCAACGACGGTCCGAAAATGTCGTTATCGCTGTCCGCAGGCGCCCCGACAACCTTTTCGGGTTGTAATTTTCAATTCAATTGACGAAAAAGTGGTTTTTTGTTGGCGGCGGTGGCATTTTTTTTTTCCTCGCCGTCTTGGAACAAACTGTCTCGATGCCTTAAAGCGACACTTGGCGCGCTCTTATCACCTCACCCGCATTGGAAATGGCGTAGTGAGCGTTATCCAGGTATTTTGAATTGATTTTGGCGTCCCCTAGGTGTCTAGATCGCGACCTAGAATCCGTAGATGTACACAGATTCAATGTAATGTAATGGCTACTCATTTAATCCATTGACTGGTCGGCCATTTTTATTGCGTCTGAAAGACCAGAATGCAGTTGGCATCGGCTTGTCGGTTAGAAATAGCAAACAAAGATGGCGTCGAATTACCAACATGGCGCAGTTCTATTTAATCATATTTGCTTTGATAAAATAAAAATAATAATAATTACGGGTACGTTAGGCCAAAGAAGCAATTCCATGGAGAAAAAAAATGTATTTGAAATGCTCAGTTTTGCGTAAATGGTCGCTTACGTTGTCTGTACATCTCATTAAAGCAAATTCCGTGTTCGACTGTTTCTCTAAAAAAAAAAAGGAATAGCAAAACCAGTATCAGTTTCGTAAGACAGAAAATTATCCAACAACTTTTTTTTTTCCCTCGCGAAACTAGTTTCTAGAGGTTTAAAAAAGGAAAAGCTGTTCTCTAAGTTTAGGCGATGGTCGGACCACTGTTTATGGTTAATTTTATTTGTGTCTGCGCAAGGTGTTGTCTTGGTGGCGGTGCCTGACCTTTTTTCTCTATCACCCTATCCACCCCACTACCCCGTCTCGCCTCGTTTATTTATGCATGAATGCAGAACGACAACTTATTAAAGAAACAAAGGTTACACCGAACGACGCTTTTAGTACGCGCGTTTGGGTCTTCGTGGTGCAGTGATGTCGACTTTTCCGCCGTTTCTTTTCGCAGTAGAAAATTAGTTGTTTTTTTCTATTCTCAGTAGAATACTAGTTTTTTTCTTTTTCTAAATAGAAAGTGTGCTAGAAAATTGGGAGAGTCGGTCTGATAAGGTTTTCTTTTTGGAAGTTTTTTTTTATAAAGTGATTATTTCACTGTTGAAAAAACTTTTTCACTTGCGAATTTATTTATTTCTTTTCAACCATACTACATTTTTTTTAAAGCAAAAATATTATTAAGCAAAATGATTTCTTTATTTTGTTATTCTTATTATGACAGCTGTTGATGCATCTAAATGCCGTATACAACGACTTTTTACTGGATTTCGCATTCCGACAGGGTTTTAGAACGTGCAGTTAGTTATAAGAATATCTCACTAGAGGCCTCCATCTGTGCACTTTCATAGTTTTGTCCAGGTAATCCAGTTGGACGAAAATGATGCATTAAAAATGTCTAACTATTGGACAGTATTTTGCTGATTTTCATTTTTTTATCAGCTAATTTTTCATCTGAAAATATACAAGCCTAAAAATTGAAAAGAGGGTGGGAGGAGATAGTAACCGGTGTTTGCCTTAATTAAATTTAAGCTCTTGCGAAACGAGGAACCGTACCCGACCAGTCTCCGACCGACTGAATCGTCTCCCCGAGTACAAACTTCAAACAGTTCATGTCAAACCAGAATTTACAGTGATGTACAATGCTGGGCGCGCAAAAATGCAGATTTTTTCAAGGGAGGGGTTTCGGAATGGAAATACCGCGCCGACTCGTAAACGCGACAATAATGGTACGAATATGAAGTACAGGGTGCTCCCACTGTCTCGTAAAAATAAAAACATATTTTCTGGTATTCCGCTTAGTCAAAACCTGTCGTCACGAAAATAAAGGGGGCAAACCGGTGAGATAATTCAACCTGTAAGATGATTCAAGATTCAAGCGTTGTTGTTGTGTTTGCTATTTTTTCGAAAAAGGTTCAACTGGCCGTCACGGGTAAGACCAATTTCGGGACGACAAAAGAGTTCATAAAATGGCAGGCCTAATAAAAACGGTGATAAGGATCGACAATTAAAAGCTTATGGCGTGGTTTTTTTTTTTTCTTTTATTTTTCTCTCGGTTCTTTTCGATTCCTGTTCTCGCCGTTCTTTTTTAGTGTCCATGCGGCAAGTCGGCCAACACTAATGTCTCACGATCTCTAGTCATCTTGGAGATAGATAGTTTTAATGTTTTCTCGAGATGTTTTTTGGATATGTTTTTCTTTCCGCGCGACCAACAATATGTAATGGTAGAGCTGGGACTGGTGTTAGTTATCTGTCTAAACCAGATAAAAACGGGGGAAAACACTTTTCAGAAAGGACGGTGAATAGCTTGTGTGCTGCTTATATGGTGAGCTACGAAATAAATACTCACTCTCTGGTTATCTTTCCGCATTCTGTTCAGTGCTACTACAGGAACCACCATCTTATAAATTCAACGACGTTGAAATTTACGAATTTGGCATTAAGCAAATATGCGCATTATTACACCGTTGTCGAAATCCAGTTCTGCGTATCTCTATCTAATTAGTAGACGCACCCCCGAGTATCCGCATCTGATTGTTCCGTCCGAACAGAGGACCGTTGCATTGCATTGCTTGTTTGATGCTGGTTGTTACCAGTTTGGCGGTAACAAATTGGCACCATTTTGTTTTCATCTCGGTAACATTGTCTGCCATCAATTTTTGTTGTTCCAACGGCTGCGATTTGATAAGCGTCAATTAGTTTCACGTTTTTTGACACCCGCGATTATAACGCATGGATGTCTATGGGTGGTCAGGTCTTCGAGGTCCGCGGACTTTATCTTTTGGAGGAGCGTCTTGTTGTTATGATCGGCGGGACATTGCTGGCTTATCTGTACGGTGTTAATGGACGACGCGAGGTTCTCTCTCTGACGGGTACGTCTATAAATTCGCGCGACGGGCCGGACAACAATTTTTTTTCGGCGAGGAATTGCGTGCGTAATCTCGATTAGTGACATTAAAAATGTTATCCGTGTCGATTAGTAATCTCCGCGCGTTATTTACATATTGGCGAGAGCGCAATCTCTGCGAAGTTACCGCCGAGTGTCGCGCTCGTTGACGGGTTTTAAATGAAAAAAAAATATATTTTGTGTTGATGCTTTTTCTCGGCTTGCTTCTTTTTTTTTACTTCGGCAGCGATAACTTATTAAAAGGTGTTGTGTGTGATAAATCAAAATAGCCACCCGTGGAAAATGGATAAAAGTAACGTAACAGTGGGTTATTCTATTTTTAAAATAAATTCGTTGGATTTCAATATGCTAACATTTTGTGGTATACAGTATCTAGGAAGACCAGTGTCCTAGTGTGCCTTTAGTGGCTTTTTCAATCTTTGGTCATGGTGACATTTATAATTTTTTAGTTATTATTGTGTGTGCGGTTTCGCTGTGTTGCCTCTTAAGTTTTTTTTTTTTTTTTTTTTTTTTTTTTTTTTTTTTTTTTTTCGTTTATGTCTTTGTTCCTTGGAATGGAAATAAAAATGTCAACTGAGATCGTCTCATAAATTCTAAATATGTTTTTTTTATCTCTTTGTTTTTAGGTAAGTGTTCGTTTCGTTATTCAACTTGGCCTTTTGTTTTTCCTCCTCCAACAGCTGTGTTGTCGCAGCAGGCAAGTACGATAACAATTTTTTTTTTCATTGCTGATTTGTTGGAATGTAGTTAGCGGCAAGAAAATAAAATTGGAAATGGTTTTGGCGAAGGATGGTATCTTCGACGAGAAATTTGCATCTTTCGCTTAACGACTAAGTACTAACGACGAGCCCGTTTGTTGAATAGCTATTTATGATCCCGTCCATGCTCTCTCTCGCTCTCGCAGGAGATAGTTGGTACCGGTACTATTTTCTAAGATCCTCCCCTGTCTCCCCAGCACCAGTGCATTCGCTTTGAAAAGGAACGAACTTTTGAATGAAAAATAAACAAAAAAAATATTGAATGAATTTTATTTTCCCGGAAACATTCTCACATTCAAAATTGTTAAAAAAAATCTGTTATCCTACTATACGACTTACATTAAATTATTAATATCAAAATCGGAGTACGTTTCTTGTGCAAAGTGAAAGGAACGTCCTTGGCTGTTCTTTAAAAAAAAGGAACTAAACCGTTCTTTTCTTGATATAAAAACGAGGACATTCCAAAGTTTCTGAGGAAAAGAACTCGTTCCTTTAGAACGAGACAATCCTTTGCCGTTCCTACGCAACGCTAACTTTCACAATCGATAGCTAGTTTTATCTTGTCCTCGCGCTTTTTTGATGCAGGTATCAGGATGATACAGTCCTGTCCAGTACACGTTGGCTAGTGTTGGTGAGGTGCTGCTGCAGATAGATAACCAGTTTTTTTGTTTTCTGTAATTCCACTCTTTTGTTTCGGCGATGTTGTTGCTGTGTTGTTGGTGATGGGCGGTGTGGCTAATTCGAATC
The DNA here is from genome assembly GCA_033995665.1 of Melogona broelemanni. NCBI lineage: Eukaryota > Metazoa > Arthropoda > Diplopoda > Chordeumatida > Chordeumatidae > Melogona > Melogona broelemanni. The sequence goes on along the minus strand of JAUJYS010000266.1, from coordinate 12,933 downwards.
ATCGCCCTCGTTCAACACTTCATGCCCGCCTTTCCACCACCGTACCACCCACCGGATTGCAGGTTTTTGAAAAAAGTATTTTTTTTTTTGGTCGGATGTGGTTATATGGCCGGCGTTGTTTCTCGTCTAGTCATAATTCACAGCTATTATGGCAAGCTTTTTATGGAAACGTTTTTAAAGGAAAAAAATGTTGATCGTCGATTTTAATTGAATTACCGAGAATATTCAAAAATTCGCGACGATCACTCCGCCATCTTTTTTTTTTCATCTCGAAATCTCGAAATGGCGTTTATGGTTGCTGCGGTTTACCGTGGGCGGGCGATTCGTTGAGTTGCTGGTACGCCATTGGAAGTTCGGGGTTCGAATCTCCGTCGGGGCGAAATTAATTTTAAAGTTAATGTCCTTCTATCTCGGATTTCCAGATTGTGCTCCGCGATGCGGGTTCAATCGCCTGTGCGGGCAATTTAATTAAAGTTAAAATTAAGTTTAGAATAAGGCAAAAGTTTCGTGTCATTCAGTGCAAACAATTAAGTTAAAACTAAATTTAAAATAAGTTTAAAGTTTTTTTTATAAATAATTATCGGTCAATCAGTACGGTTGAAAAAACCATTCTTTGGAACCGCCATGTTGGCGATTAGGTCTCCTGCGCTCTACGCCCTTCTGTTCTCTCTTTGGCGGGGGTATTGGAGAGGCGATTCAGTTAGGCTTAAAAATGTAATCGTTCAGACGTTTTTCGGTTAGACGAGAATGACTGCTCGTGAAGATCGTTATCGGCATAATTTGACTCTCGGGGTTTTTGAAGGGGGGGGGGGCGAAATTGTTCAGGGAGCGGACGGAAGGCACAGGAGTGGTGGACACGGTAGAAAAAGCTGGGGGGAGGAGATGGGGGTAGAGAGATACGTGTTTACGTTTTATTATAACCTTTATACCATTGTTGTGTTGTTGTTGCGAGAAAACATCTCTATACGTACGTCACACCCTCTATTTTCCACCTTTTATGCGCTGACTGACGATGATTCCCCGACGCGATATGAGATCATATTTTTGCTAATACTCCGTATATATATATATGTATTTTTTATATTCTTTGGCCAACCTTTATTTTTTTGCTCCTCTTTCCTATTTTAAAGGACGGCCCTAGTAATAGTTTTTATACGGATCCGTTTTACACCTGGATCCAGATTAATTAAATTCAGTGTTTTCTGTATTCCGTGAAAGATGCAAAAACAGCATGCCGAGTGGAGTGTAAATGTTAGACTATGTATCGAAAAATCACTTTAATTTTTTTTAATATTTTTTTTTGGCAAACGCTCTCCTTGGCAAGAAAAAATCTTAATTATGAGTTCGTTTCTAGTCACTCTTTTCGTAAGATTGGGTGGCGAAAATGAAATGTGCGCTCCTAGCGGTAAATGAGATTTTTGGCTGATTTCGAACTCCGCCAGGGGCGCCTTATTCAACCTGCCCCCGCCCTTGTCAAATGACGAAACGAGCATTAAAAATCGAGAGGGGTAGTATTGTCGAATGTTATCGAGACTTTTAGGATAGTTGTTGAAGCTACTGTTTTTGACTGGTTCTGTGAGTGGAACAAGGTCGATTTTGTTTTAACCCAATGTAAAAACTGGTGTGAGGGTGGTTAGGACGGGGGAGGGGGTTAAAAAGAATCGTTTCGGAGTTTTGTGATCGTAAATTTGTTGGAGCGGATGATCACGAGTACAACAATGGGATACCCGCCGCCGATATTTTTGAGAATTGCGTGATCAAAGGCTTGAAGTTCTTTCTGTGATATCATCTATTAACGATTATTATTGTAAGGTGAGGTGGTTGCCAATGCTTCTTGTATTTCTGGCACGGAATATATTTATTTTCGTCCCCCTTCCAACAGAATAATTTGCATATGAAAATTTTCTAATATATTTCACATTGCCAACTTTTGAATTATGCTCAGCTTTTTATTCTTACAACTCCTTCAAAAATGTTCTGAATTGTTCGTGAACACGTAAAATTAATACATTTCCATTCTGCATTTTGAACCTTTTCGACTAATTCATTTACTGGTCTAATTTGTTTTTCGAATTTCGTTATGTAAGAATTACTAGAATCTTTTTGTCAAGTTTTAGCTATATCTGTATTATTTATTTACGTCGATCTATTATTCATAAATACAAATCCCGCTGGCTCATTTACCGCTACACGTCCCGTTATTTTATTGAACACTATTATTTTTTACTGCGTGTTTGATGAAATTTTCTGCTACAGTTTCATTTGATATCCATCCGATTATCTATGCTATGTTTTTGCCGTTAATAAATACACTTAAGAGGCTCAACCGAGCATATTATGTTATCGCCAACAAGTTGGATTAAAGGTGGGCAGTGGACGAGAGAAAGTTCACGTTTAAACTCATTACACGTATAAACCACTGAATTAAACCGGTACGCCCAAACTATCGCATTAAGAGGTAGCTCGACCACTGGATTGTGTGGTGTGGGGAGGTTAGGTGAAGATTTCTATTTCTTGGCGATGTGGCACAAAAATCCTCGTCCGGAAAGATGAAAAACGGCGATAAGGTGATAAAAGCAATCGAATCACGTTTCGCTTATTTTTTTTTTTTTTCGGTCCTGTGCAAGAGGCTGATAATCGGTGGGAGATGGGTTTAGTGAGGGGGAGGGTGCGTCATCAATGTAAATTATGTGGAACTCCATCATTAGGCGCTGGTGACTTGTCACGCTTGCCGATTTGCCGAAATTGTGCAATTTTTAATTATTTCAATAAAATCCAAAATACTGAAAAGCCCGAAATAGAAATAGTAATAGAAATGAAGAATCGAGTGTGCGGTCGTCGGAGGGCCTGGGTTCGATTTCCGGCTTGGGCTTTCATTTATTCGAATCCGGGGTACTGATGAAAGTGTGTCCCTCCATATACATATAAGGAGGGGTACAGAATCTCATGCAGTGATATATACTTCAGCGATGGCAATCATCGTTTGTAAAAAAAAAATAGTTTAAAATTAGTTCAAAATAATTAAAAATAAAATTAAAATTGGTTTAAAATAAAATTACTTAAAAATAACTTCAAAAATAAAATTACTGAGACTATTAAATTAAACCGATAGGAATTGATTCCTTCATTTTGGTGCACGCGTGTTACATCATAAAAGCTGCTGTCGCAATCTTAGAATATTGCACCGTAGAAAATTCTGGTGGTCTCGCGAGGATGCAGCGAACCCCACCCACCTCCACAATACTCGAATCGTGCGTGGCCGCAATATATTGGCTCCAATGCGCCGCGAAATCGGAACATCATCATCGGCGGTCGAGCGTGTTCCGCAGATTTTATTTACGAGAGAAATTTCGCCGTTCTTCTTTTTCTTCTTCCCCTTGCTCCTCTCCACTTTGGCCCCTCTCGAAACATCTCCTCCTGATGCGTGATACACGAAAACGCTTTTTTTTTCTAGCCCCAGTCTCCCCCTCACAACCCCCAACACTGTCCTCCTGACACCAGTGTTGGGTAGGAACGAATAGGAAAAGTTCCGTTCCTGAGAACTGGGTCCTTTTCTGAGGAACTCCAAAACGCCAAGTTCTCTTTTCCTTGGAAGGAACGCTCGAAACGGTGTAGTTCCGTTTTTCAGGAACTGGAACGGTCGTTCCTTTTACTGTGTGCAGAGCATTTGAATAATTAATATTTAAATATTACACCTATTACCATTTAAATATATTTTCAAAATGATTGCGCTCGCATTGAAAGCACACTGGATAAAAATCCCATCTACTAATGGTATTGTTGGGATAAATTAAATTTAAAGTAAGTTGAACCGTTCATAAAGTTATTTTTCGAAAAAGTTTCAGGTTCTTTTTGATGAGGAACTAGGAATGGTTAGGATTTTTTTCAATTTCTGTAGGAACTGGAGCTCGAGTGGGTTTCTTTTTTTTAAAGGGACGAACCCAAGACTGCCACAATACGGCAGACTCCCCTCCCCTGGATTACCATCCCGGGTCTTTTGAGTCTAAAATGTGGGTTCAAATTTGTTTGTGACTGGCTCGGCTAGATGTCATCGACTGGTCGATTCTATTGGTCGGAAGAAAATGCGCGATGAGAGTCCGATGACGATATCGCCCTTTTTCTTCGGTTTTACCATCAGATAGGGCCGGCCGGCGTTCTGGTTCAGCCGTTGTTGAATCGGCCGTGCTCCGTGTCCGTGGCCTGTCCGGTAGAGGGGGTGACGGTGCGTTTTTATTCTTTTTTTCTCCACCACCCGAATTATTGCTCGTTTGCTGATACTGATCGCTAGATGGTCTTTTCTGTTTGCGTTATGTTTTTTCATGGACGTAAACGGTTTTTGTAAATACGATCTGTAAGAAACGTATTTCGTGACGTCACGTCTTCGCGATTCTCGTTGTATTGCGTGACAAGTATTCGTGAGGGTCTGACTTAATTCGTTTTGCCACTTTTGATCAGACTTAATTTGTGCCCTGTGGGCTCTGGGAAGGATGCAATGAATTTATATTTCAAGCGTGTAACTGACACCATGCGGGGGCGGGTCCCACAGCTTTACTTACATTTCGATGGAAGATCCGCACTTGAATTTCTCTCTGCCGAAAAAATTCCGAAAGTCTTGGTCGAGAATTGAACCTGCGATCACTGGCGAATATGCCGGACCAATGAAAAATTATTGAGGTCTCGACCGGGACTCGAACCGGCGACCACGGGTGTATTAGCCCGACGCGCTAACGGGCACACCACTCGACACCTCCGTTCAGCCGTGTTGAGCGATTGCGATTGGTTTGTTCCGCTTCAAAAAAAAAAAAGTTTTCCGTCGCCGAATCGATGATCGAGTTGGTTTATATACACAGCGCCCTAAATGCTGCCAATTTTATCGCCTGTCGGGATTTTTCGTAGTAAAACCGAGTTAGTGCGACAACTGTTGGTGTTCCATGTAGTTCCGCGTCAGAGTGTCGGTTTCTATATCCTAGCGCGGTTGTGTTTGGCTTTTGAGCTCGGCATTAATCGGATTAGAGAGCCATTCGATCCAGATTAAATTTGGAACGGGGAGGGGATTGATTCGCCCGAGTCGGAGTTTGGTACAGTTTGCCCGTAAGGGGGACTGACTGAAAGGTGGAGGGACGGAGTTTTAAAATGGTGACGCGGGTGAGTGACAGCACTGGGAGCGGCGAGTCCCCGTTCTGTGACGCAGCGGCGCAGTGTGACCAGATTGCGATCTGTGGTGGATCTGTCTTTGACAGCTGACGGAATAGTCGGGTAGGTTCATGGAAATGATTTGTTTGCTGCGTTCCGTGTGAAGAGGTTGGATTCGTGACGCTGGAGTGTATTGGAGCGGAGTGACATGCTCCACAAAAAATATAATTTATGTCGTTAATTTTAAAATATCAGTCATGAGCTTCCGAGTAGCCATAGGAAAAAATTACAGATCTAAAAACGAAAAACAAAACGAAAAATTTCTTGAGAACGAATGTGCCTTGTTTCTCAAGTGCTTTCCTATACAATAGGAGCACATGCGAATGACGAAACGTTACATTTAATCCCATTTTCTTTATTAGTCTGTAGGTCCTATTTACGCGACATAAGTTTTTGCGAATGGTGAAACATGTTTCGGTACAGCCCCGAAAAGAAAGGCATTTTTACCCATTTCTGTAGTGTCGTTCGTGCCTTTAAAAATATTTCGAATTCTTAGATGTCATAGATTTTTACACGACTTTTTACGCTTGCTAGACTCAAAACAATTGACGACTTTGAATCCACACTCTGGAGATTTTAAACTAGCTGGCCCGTATGAGACCTAAACAAAAGTGGTTTTTCCATGGTGGAAAACCTTTCGTAAAAAAATTGTTGTTCTTTCCTTTCATTTTTCTCCACTTTTCTCCGCCCCACCATCCTTCATGCGAAATGATCGCTATGGTTTTTAATGCAACGGGTAAAAAGTCACGTAATTGCAGCTATTATTTCCCAGTAAAAGAACTCGCATTTTTAAATGTTGCAAAAGTATATAAATCATTATTTTTTCATTATTCTCTAGCTTTTATGGGGTCGCCGGGCAAATTTATTGGAAGCGTCGGTGGCGTTTATAATGAAGCGTCGACAACACGCAACGTCAAATTGCCGCCATCTTTTTATTTTGCTCGCATTTGGAAGATGATACTGTTGTCTAAGTGATTTTTTGCTTGAAATTTTCTTGCTCTTTAAATTTCAAGATATTTGAATTGCGTCTGAGATTGGGGCGCGCTGTAACTTCGAGATTGCAGCCGCTGCTCCGAAATGCGTATCGCGTTGCCGTAAACCAGACGCAACCCCTCAAAGCACATTCGAAATTCTTGAGCACAGTTGAGATGAGGGAAGGTCAGGTTTTGCAATTTTTTTAAAAGACCTCCTTAACACACTGTACAAAAAATATTATTGTGATGTCGAATTCGCGGCATTTTGAGTTTACATGTTTTACAAGATTGCTGGAACATTTCTACACTGGCATAGGCTGCGATACTGGAGCATTTTTAGATGGCTTCCGTGACTTTTACTGTAAGAGCGCTGTCTGCGTTGGTCAAACGTGGTCGATGTCCACGGAGAATTGATTTTGATGGCTCGGGTGTCGTGAGGACGAACGCCGCTGGCGAGGTGGATCCATTGGGTGGAGGGCTGTTTAAGGTTGAAGGAGGGGATGGGATGGTAAAACCAATAACGAGATTGGATTGAAATTCGATCTTTCGTCGTGTCGTATATGTGTGTGCGAGTGTCTTCGCCGTTGCCGAGCGATCGACGCAAAATTAAACATATACGCCTGAGACCACCGCATCCGTCTGTGACACCGCTATGCGCGGGTCAGTTATTGGCGCACTCTGGCGGCGTTTTTAAAGAATCGGCCTGTTCGTTGCCTTTGTGGCGACGTGTGTGGCGATCGCGGGTTCGGTTCCCGGCCGAGCCATCTGGAATTTTTCGGACGAGTGAAATTCCTAGGCGGGTCTTTTTTTTTTAGAAATCGGAACTAAACATAGGTGGGACCAGTGTTTGGACGTTATCGGGTACACGTTGAAGATCCCCACCTAGGTATGAAGCCTAAGCTAGGTAAGATTACCAGGTCGTCCCCCCCCCTATGTGGCTTCAAGGCAGAAAACGCTGGTGAAAGAAAGAAAAACCTCTAAAACCCATGACTTTTTCCGTTTGTAGCGCCACCTTATGACAAAGCGCTGCGTAGTGATCCTCCTTGTTGGTTGATGTTCTACGGTTGGATCTCTGGAGGTTTTGTGCTGATGGAAATTCAACGAAATAATCTCTCGCGTTTTCGGCATTTCTAGTTTTCCGAGTCCCGACGTGAATTTAGATATATTCGGTTGATATTTCGCCATCCGCTCACACATATCGGGTTTACATTTTCATTGTGTGGGGGATGTTGGCAACTCGGCGCTGCATCGAAGAGGGAGGGATCCGTTCGGGACCATGTGGCTGCGGGGCAGTTTTGTTGTGTGTGTCCGCTGTCAGTTTTCCGGTCGCATTCACTTCCTACCAACTGGTCATTTTTCTCCTCTTTTTCCCTCCCGTCATCGGGCTCAATTTTCTTCATTCCCTCCCCTTTCCACATCCACAACCGAGGCTTCTATTTGGATCAATCACAAAATGTATGTATTTGGCAAATTCAGCAAAAATTGCCATTTCTGGCTAGATTTGGTGGTTGTTGACCGTATTTGCTTAGCTTTTTTTTCTTCTTCTATTTGTGTGTTTGCTGTGGTGCCATGCAGCACGTGCAGATACAGGGTGTCGATTGTGGGCATGCAAACCATTAACAATGTGGATATTTGAGGCGGTATGTTACCATAAGCAGTGACAATAATTTCAACATCAAAATACAAAACTCGTATCCTGAGTGACAATGGCTCCAAAATTATAAAAGGTAATTTAAATTACAAAATTTAAATGCATCATATCCAAGGCGTACACGCTCTAATACGTACTTTGTCTTTGTAGTTGTAGTTTATTGGTGGTCGACTTAGCTACGGTACACTATTCCGCCGGTAGATGGCGCCACACGATAGGCAACGATCAGTCTTATTTTCAGTCATTCGTGTATTCGGGTATCAGTCCGAAAAATTTAGCTTTCCTCTGCTTTTCAAAAACAAATGTGCAGACAGACTGCAGAGAAATATATAGCAAAACCATATGCTATTCGACATGTGGATGTGGTGCAGCGGAAAGTCGTAGCTCACCAAAACCGAAATGGGGAAATTTGATTCGGTTATTCGATATCCCGGTCTAATCTTGCTGTTTCGCGTTATCAGCCACGAGACCGGGGTGGTGGGGGGTGGAGGGAGTTGACTTTGCGCTATCTACTGTGTGTGTTCCTTAGGAGTGCATTAACAATTTCCAAAGGATTCTCGCGCGTTGAAGCATTCTACAAGAAATTACTTTTTAGTAACAACAGATGAAAAAAATAAAATCAATTGAAATGGTACGACTCTTGGCGGAGGTCCCGGGTTCGATTTCCGGCGCGGGCTTTCGTTTATTCGATATTTTGTACAGAGTTTCTGGTGAAAAGGTGTCCCTTGCATATTGTCATTGTAACAAGATCGGTGCAAAGAAAAAGAAAATAAAGAAATAAAATAAGGCAGCTTTGTGCCATCGAATCGAAAAATTAATTATGTTTTTGCTACTGCAAAAGTATATGATTGTCATGTGATCTTAAAAATCCGACCCACACACTTTTTTATGATGTGAACAATTCGAAACTTCGTTTATTTTTCGTCTTATATCTAAAGCCATCCTACCTTGAAGTGTAAATGGCGTATCTGTTATACTGCTTCGCCACGATCGAAACTAAAAAAGGCGTTTCTTTTTTTCTTCTTCGAATTGACCAATTGCAATTTAATTATGTTTTCTTTTGCCATAATGGTGTTTGCTGTCTTTGCCTCACGATGTTCCATTTTTTTGCGGCTGGCGCAGGTTTCAATTGCGGCTTGTTTATTATTATACGGGTATACACCTGTATTCTCTCCTGAGATCCTGCGCGCTTCCATTTCAATATAATGTTTTGCTTAACGAGAAATAAATTTTCCGGCTCGTATCTATCTAATAATTACAATGCGGTTGTTTTTATTTTACGACTGGAAGCAATCATGTACTAGGATTAGTTTTTGCGTGGTCCCGATCTTTTACTTTGTCAAATGCCTTTGCCTAGTCAAACTGGTTTTTACAGTGGGTTTTACAATTATAGTAAACTAACCTGTTTTTACAGTTGTCATGGTTTTTCTTCATTTGTGAACTTATTTGAACTGACAAAAAGCTTTCGCCTCTTTTGACCCCTTTGATCTTGTCACGTATATTAAGAGTTGCATTTAGGTTGTCAAATTGCTGCAATGTTCGTTGCAGCGAATTTATGGGTGCGAATTCACACATGAATGCGTTCGATGTTCTCTGGAGGATAGTGGACTTTTTCATTGACTTGCGTACACGTTGTGTAAAAATATGATTCGTGATGAAACGTTTTTTTTTGTCTGTCCAACACCCCACCTCCTCAACGAATACACAGAACAGCACGATCGGCGACCATACAAAAATAGAGACACCCATGCGTCGAATTTTTCGGGCGTATTAAAAATAGGGGATTTTTGGACAATATCGTCGAGTCCAGGCACGACTATTGCCATTCGGTTGGGATTGTAAAATTGGGAGGAGAATGAATTGCAGAAAATCGACGGACTTTCGCGGGCTTGTTGCAAATGCAATGGAGGGGATTATATTTAAATGTGTGGAGGAGGTGTGCTTTTGTGTGTGGGTCTTGTTTGTAGCCGCCGCCGCTGCCGCTGCTGCTTCGTCGATTCAATAATCTCGTCACGAATTTTTCGAAGACAAAAATCCAGTTTCTGTTGTGTTCGGTCGGATCATCGGTTCAGTTCACCAGAGACCATCGGAACTAGCTTAGACGTTTAGCGAACCTGAAGAAAAAAATTAGTTGCCCTGAAAACTCATTGAGAAACTCAGCTGAAAACTCTTGGGTTACTTCTGGACCTGAATTAAAAAATAATGATAATCTTCACTTCGAAAAAAAAACATCTCTCTTCATTTTCTTTTTCACACCTTTCTTCACCTTTACAGCATATTAATTTTTTTTCCCCAAAGTTTAAATGACTTGAAGAGTATTAAAATGTCTTTGAACGATTGTAAATGTTTTATGAACGCTTGGAAATTTGCTTTACTTAAAAAGTTAGTCAAGTCAATTGTTTGAGATTTTCTCGGAATCTTTCATCATCGTAATGAACAACCACTGTTTTCAGTTGGTGTTTCAGAAGCAGGTTGAAGAACCGTTTTGGCCCCGCTGCTGGTCTGATGAAGCAATAAATAGGCTTGGTCGAAGTGGAAATGCACTTGCGCCATTATAGTTCCTTTTTCGACGAATTTGCCTTTCGCCAAATTGCAAACAAGAAACGCCATTCATGACGTGTATGCTAAGCTATGTGATGCGGACAATGTGCTTGATGCATTGGTGGTATTTTTTCTTTGGTATTCTCTGGTTGGTCCTTTTTCGTGCACTTCATTTTTCTACGATAGTGTTTATTGGGAACTGGGATCAATAATTTCTGGGCTGAGCGCAGATTGAAACAGCGTTACCTTTTTTAGCCTCTCTTCTGACGATGATCGGTAGTGACAATTTGAAATAAGAAAAAAAAATATTTTTTTAAATATTTAACTATTAATATTTTTTAAATAAGACGATTCAATATATACATGTGTATTTACTGTATTTTGTCTCGACAAACATGAAGTTCAATTGGCGATATGATTTGCTCAGGGTAGGCAATGCCTCCAATACGACAAAGGTCACCGGTAAACGTCATGATGACCAATGGTTTCGGTTTCCACTTCGTAAACGTGCCCATCCTATAGGAAGCTACTTCTAGAATTTGTAGGGTTTTTTATGGCTGTTAATGCTTTGTGTCGTTTTGTATATGCGCCCATCCTATGAAAAGCTGCTTTCAGGGTTTCGAATTATGTTTTGCCGTTCGTCCAATTCCATGTCCATTAGTGAAACATTTTTAAAAAATTTAAATTTAAATTCATTCAATTTCATATCTATTAGTGTAACATGTTTTTGGTTTGCACATTTCACTTCACATTGGCGGGTTCTCGTTGCGCTGTATTTCGAACTTGGCTGATTACCAGATTTCGATTACCAGATTTCGAGTTGGCGATCACGTTTCCCCGGTTGAAATCACACTGGAGTTCCGTTCGCGAATTTCCCCCGTAGATAAATAAATAAAGAGGGGGGGGGGGGGAAATGCGGGAGTCAGAATCCAAAGAAAATAATGAATTTGAATTTGGATGAACGAGTTCGTTGGTAACTCTAGAAGTTGGAGCCGGGAGTTTTGCGGGGAAGAGGAGGAAGCGCTATTGTTGTGGTTGCGAGGATATTTGAGGATTTACCCGATATATTATTATGTCTTGTTTGTTCCGGGCGTCCCTATCCGTTCTGTTTATTAGCTTTTCGAAACTCTCGACGCACACACGCGTATATGCTGGGTTTATGCGAAATTGTTTTTCCTGAGGGTTGAGTACTGGCTGCCTACGGTCGCTAGGCTCTATCAATAGGTGGCGCGTATTTCGTCGTTTATTAGGCGACTGTAGGGTTGCAGTTGTCATCGCTAGTGGCGCATAATCCGCAAATCCTGATTCACTTTGAATACTCGCGTTTACTGTTTTTGTTGTTAAGACATCTCAGAGGCGACCTGATAATTTGTCTAGCTAGGCTTCTGACCTAGGTCCCTAGGTGGGGATATTTAACGTTTCACCTGACAATGTGCAGGCACCGGTTCTTACTTCCATTCCGAAGAAAGCGCATTGCTCTCTCTCTCTCGAAAAATTCCGAAGGTCTCTGTTAGGAATTGAATCCGTGATCACAGATATAGTAGGCGAACAGGCAAACCGTTGAATCACACGGCTCCTCTAAATCTGCTATCTAAATCCGCAGATGCACTGCTACAAAAGCCAAGCGACTCAAGGTGCCACCTAGTGGTAGAGCGCGTCGCCCATACGACGGTGACGTATAGCTAGCTGCGAGTGCTTCCTGTATTATGTATTTCCATTGAATAGATTTTTTTTTTCCTATTGGACGAGGAGGAAATCTATAGTGTGGATTTCGGGATGGATCTTTTGGAACGAATGATGGAATGAACACGGGATATGATATGTGGGGTACACGGGGAATAAAGGGGAAGGATGTTTTCGAGCCAGTTTAATTTCCTCTAAACGCGTGCTTTTATCGGGAGCGTTTTTGCCCTCGCCGATGCTAACAACCGATAAACGAAGACGTTCATGGATTTTTACATGGTGTGTATGAACGACGTCACCATGTTTTTGTATGCAAATACGACCGTGTGCGTAACAATGGGGAAGTCTCTTCAAATTTGTATCGCAATCAAACACAAATATTAAGTTGCAGAATATAAACACATTAACAATGATGTGTTTCATTACGCTTAATTCCACTTTTTAGCTGAGTTATTACGTTCTCTAAACTGGTTCTGCAGAGGCGGGAAAAAAACGATCCCTGATTGGTCCCGCCATTTTGTGACGTCATTAGGTGGTATTGGTTTGAATTTTCTGCTTGCAACCTGCTAGTCTGAAGTGGTCTGATTACATGTTCATTTAATTTAATTTGTTATGGCTGAAAAAGGATATGAGAAGGCAAATTCCGGTAATTTGCCTTATCTAAATATAGCATCAGTGGTTTCTTTTATAAGTTCTAGTGAAAATGCCCTGAAAAATGTGATTTATATGATCGATTAGACTAGACTGTGTTCAATATTGACGTGTACACGGGAGCGCTAACCCTACTCACGTGAGGGTGCGTTCATACATTGATGCAAATGCTTATACACGCAGGTACGACTTGCGCTTCGACACGTGATGTGTCCTACGTGAGTGTACCGATCAGAATAT